>JZKD02S1647945.1:320751-345480 GCA_000966675.3 Picea glauca | reverse complement strand
TATTTCGATTATTAAGACTGTTGAATTAGATGACTATTATATTGATATTGATTAAATAGATAATGCTGAATGGTAAAATTAAAGTTGTATTATTGATCAATTTAGAACGGTTAGTTTAGATATGAAAATGATGTTGATGTTAATGGTTCATTTAATTGTAATGTTCTTGCAATATCAAAAATGCTATGTTAGCATTTGATAACTTATGAAATGTAAGATCCTTGTTGTTTTATTTGCAATATTATTATAATGTAAGGTCATTGTAATTTATGGTTGAAACATGTAAATGTAATGTCCTTGCAATATAAAAAGGGTTATGTTAGCATGGATAACATATGAAATGTAAGATCATTGTTATTTTTATTTACAATTTTATTGTAGTATAAAAAGTAATGATATGGTTAATTTATCGTAAGGTTAATTTAATTTTATTATTAGTGACAACATGTAAAAGGTAAGGTCCTTGAAACCTAGTACAATAAATTATTTTGATTTAGTAAAGGGGGAATTTGCAATTAATTATATGTACTTATTTTTAAGGTTGGGTTGGTAAATCGTCGACTAACGGAAATTAACTAAGTGATTGATCTGTACTTGATGCCATTTGATTCATAGGTAATGTTGAGTCTTAACTAATGGTAGTTTATTGTCGATGTCCTTCTGACTTGTGCTTTTCGTAGAGGACGTGGTCGTTCATTAACCTTTGTTGTACTTGGTTGCAAACAATTTATTGCTTGGTCTGCTTGTGTCACCATCCCTGAGACCTTAAATGGTTAAAATTGATGGGAACTTGGGCTTGAGCATTGTTTATGTGTCTTGGAGGTCCTAACCATTGCAGGGTAGGATGGATGGGTAGTCAGTCTTATTATTTGTCGGTTGATTGTCATTCATTGCTTGCAGAGGTTCATGTGTGTCTTAGGTCCTTTTTTTTCCATCACATTTCATGCGTCATGTTCGTCGTCATATGGAGACATAGAGTTGAATGTATTTATTATCCTTGTACCCACATGCACACACACAAAAAAAAAATATTGCACTTGTTATATGAGGTTTGTCGTCGTAACGAGGAGGTTCGTTACATATGGTATCAGAGCGGGTTCAACCCGCGACTTCGGGATCGCTACAGCTTTCATTGTTATGATTTGATTATACTGTTTCTAATTGAGTTGACTTGTGTGCATGCAGGTAATCATGGTTCTAGGATCTCTTGGAGGCAGGCGATGAGGTTCTAGGGGAGGAGGCGTGATTCCTCTAGTAGCATCCACACCTGAGGGGTCTAACCCCCAAGGAGACGAGCAGGTTCTTAGACAGGAGAAGATAGCATTTGGCAATGTAGTTGGGATGATGAGATCTTTTTAGTGCATGTCTGCGGCATTGATCAATCATTTTGACAGACATGAGTCTAGGGAGTCAGCGCCCGTTGAGGTTTTGTCGCACGCACCAGCCATTACTGGTAGCATTCACTGTGAACTCGAGAAGGTCAAATTTCCCAAGTTCTTTGGTGCCCCAGATGGCACAGCCGTCGAGGCATGGTTGGAGAACATTGTGATGTGCTTCACACTTCGTGATTATACCTCCAACATGAAGGTCCGCATGGAGGTCTTTCAACTGAAGGGGAGTTGTCTTCTATGGTGGAAGACACTCCTACCGCAGTTGAACATGGCTGTCGAAGACGTGTCATGGGAACTATTCGAGGAATGGTTTTGAGAGAGGTACCTTTCAGAGGAATTCATTGAGCGTCAACTCAATGAGTTCAACGCCTTACGACAGGGAGGTCGTATGGTGCCCGAGTATGAGGCACTTTTTATGGAGCTGCTCCGGTATGCTCTGCACCTTAACAAAGAGAAACTTAAGTTCAATCGGTTTGTGTTCGGCCTTAATGGAATCTTGTGTGCAAAGGTTAGGATTTTTATGCCTCAAACCTTGCACAATGTCGTCCAGAAGGCCCTCATGGCAGAGGAGGAGCTTATCAGTGGGGGTCAGACCAGGACTCCAGCAAGAGTAGCAGGGTAGGGTTCATTTGGAACACAACAACACCAGACACCAGAGAGACTTATGCTGGGATATCGTGGCTTCCAAAGGGGATCCACTTTCACTACACCTCGATGATCGTCGCCTCAAGAGCGGACACCTTATCGGGGACCACAGCATTAGAAACAGTGTCATCTGCAGCAGCAACAGTTTAGGCATGTTCAGTAGAACAGACCAGGGTACTAGGTTGGTGGGCCGTCATCTTCTACTTTGGCTACCAGGACTACTGGACTGAAGAAAGGGTGTTGGACATCTGGGGAGCCACACTACCAGCGCGACTGTCCCATGGAGAGGACTCGACCATCCGGATCAGCAGGACCCACTACCGTGGGAGATATGGGAAAGGCCCATCGGATTCATGCAGTGGTGACTACCAGGCAGAGCACCATTTGACTGTGCTCGAGACGACAGGTATTGTCACTGACCAAATGCTTAGTATTTTGATGGATCCTGGTGCTACCGAGAGTTTCAGTTTTGGTGCAGCGCTAAAAAGGATTAAGGTAAAGGAAGTCAAACAGGATGAGTTTAGCTTCGTTGAGATGGCCTCGAGAGACAAACAGAAGGTTGGAGCAAAGGTTACGGGTTGTGCCCTTAACCTGGGAGAGTTTTTCATGAGGGCCAACTTGTACGTCATGATCTTAGGATCTTATGATGTCGTAATTGGTATGGATTGGTTGGAATCGCATGAGGTGATACTCAACTCTAAGATGAAATGTTTGAGCTTGGTTGATGATGAGGGACAAAGATGTGTGATTGTAGGACGAAACCAAGGAGTGTCCCTGAGGTTCGTCTCTTCCTTACAACTATGGAAGAGTATGTGCAAGGGGTGAAAGCTTTATGTGATCCTTGCGTTAAATGAGAAGGGAGTAGCAGAAGGTCTAGAACACCTTCCAGTGGTGAGAGAGTTTCCGGATATATTTTTAGACGAGTAACCTAGGATTTCACTAGAGAGAGAGTTGGAGTTTACCATAGACCTAAAAACCAGGGACTCAATTGAGAGCAAGAACGCCTTATCGGATGTCCACCCCGGAGTTACAAGAGTTAAAAATGCAACTGAAGGAGTCGCTAGACCTGGGACTGATACGTCCTAGTGTGTCACCGTGGGGTGCACTTGTTGTTTTCATACGAAAGAAGGACAGATCGTGGAGGATTTTCATTGAATATCGTCAACTGAACAAGGCTACGATCAAGAACCAGTATCCCTTGTTGAGAATTGATGATCTATTCGATCAAATGAAGGGTGCGACAGTGTTCTCCAAGATCGATTTGCGATCAAGATATCACCAGTTACGGATCAAGGAGGATGATGACCCTAAGACCGCCTTTAAGACGAGGTTTGGACATTACGAGTTTACTGTTTTACCATTTGGACTGACAAATGCCACAGGAGTATTTATGAGTTTGATGAACGGGGTGTTCCACGAGTACTTGGACACGTTCTTCCAATTGTTCATAGACGATATTTTGATTTACTCTCGTATGACGAAGGAGCATGACGAGCACTTGCGCTTGGTACTACAGTGTCTGCGAGAGAACAAAATGTATGGGAAATTGTCCAAATTCTCTTTTTTATCAATCGAGGATTCACTACTTAGGGCATGTCATCTCTGCCGAAGGTATCTCCATGGATCCAACCAAGGTCAAGCCTATTATGGAATGGCTTGCACCAATGAATGTCACGGAAGTGTGTAACTTCATGGGTTTGGAAGGATACTATCAATGGTTTGTTAAGGGATTTTCTAAGATAGAAAATACGATCACGGAATTGCAGAAGAAAAACAAGAAGTTTGTTTGGACTGAGAAATGCGCGGAAGCATTTCGGAGGCTTAAAGAGTTGTTGACGACAACACCGATAATAAAGATCCCTGACATGGATGCAGACTTCTTGTATGCACAGATGCATCGAAGGAAGGTTTAGGTGGAGTCTTGATGCAAGATGGACGAGTGATTGCTTACATTTCGAGGAAATTGAGAAGGCATGAGGAGAACTATGCGACGCACAATTTGGATTTATTAGCCATCAAATATGCCTTGAAGGTTTGGAGACACTACCTTGTTGGATGAAAATTTGAATTAAAGACTGACCATTGTGGACTACAACACATTTTTATGCAAAGAGACTTGAACACGCGACAACGGTGGTGGTCGGAATTGCTTAGCGAGTATGATTTCAAGACTACTTACATAAAGGGAATAGTGAACTGAGTGGCGGATGCTTTGAGTTGGAGGCTACACATATTTTCGGTGTTGCCTCTTTAGACGAATCTATGTGAAAAGATTCTAACTTTACAGTGTGATGACGACTGGTACAAAGAGATCGAGGGTTTTATCGGACACAACACAATGATGGTACCACAATATGAGGGATTTTCATTTTATGGTGATGGGTTATTGAGGTTTAAAAGTCGGATTTACATACCGCCAAATGAGAAGTTGAGGATGTTGATCTTGAGCGAGGCTCATCAAGCAGTTTACATGGCTCACCTGGGAGTCATGAAGATGAGGGCAGACCTTAAACCCTTATTCTTTTGGAAGGGAATGAAGGCCAACATAGTCAACTATGTGGCCAGATGTCTAGAATGTCAGCAGGTAAAGGTTGAACATAGACACCCAGCAGGATTACTACAACCACATGCCATTCGGAAATCGAAATGGGAAGTTATTTCGATGGATTTTATTGTTGGATTGCCATTGACGGCAAGGAGACATGACTCAATATTCATAGTAGTAGCATAAACTTTGACAAAGAGTGCTCACTTTATTCCTGTGCATATGACGTATCATGCACCTGACGTAGCTAGAATTTTCATCAGTGAGACTGTGAGGCTGCATGGCGTGCCTAAGAGGATTATATTCGATCGAGGATATGTGTTTACTGGATGATTTTGGATGAGTTTCCAAGAGGCCTTGGGAACCCAGCTTAACTTTAGTACTGTGTATCACCCAGAGACTGACGGACAGACTGAATGAACGAACCAGACCTTGGAGGACATGTTGCGCATATATGTGATGGACCAACAAAAGCATTGGAAAGAATTCTTGCCTCTAGTATATTTCACTTACAACAAAAGTTACCAGAGCACCATTAAGATGGCACCGTTCGAGTTTCTTTACGGGCGACCGTGTCTGACACCTTTGAGTTGGGATCGGCTTGAGGATAAGGTCCTGATGGGACCAGAAGTGATACAAGAAATGGAAGAGAAAATGCAAACCATAAGACAAAGAATTAAAGAAGCACAGGATTGACAGAAGAGTTATGTCGATGTGCAGCGAGTTGACCATAGTTATGAGGTTGGTGATCGAGTCTTCTTGCGGGTTAAACTGCCTAAGAGTTCGTTTAAGTTTGGGAAGGGATATAAAAAATCTCATAGGTTCATGGGACCTTTCAAGATTGTGGAGAGAAAGGGGCTTGTGGCCTATCAAATTTCCTTGCCTAATTCTTTGAGGCCTATGCACGATGTTTTTCATGTATATGATTTGAGACATTATATTAGTGATCCTACACATGTGATTGACCTGAATTCCTTGCAGGTATCGGACGAGGGAGCGCTCATGGTTGAGTCGGTCCACATCTTATATCATCGCGTTTGACAGTTATGACGTCGAATGGTAGATCATGTCAAGGTCTAGTGGGACAATTATAGTCCACACTCGGCAACCTGGGAGGACACATATGATATGTGCCAGTAGTTTCCATTTTTGTTTGATAGATAGAATTATGATACTGTGATACACTTATTTCATCACTTATACAATGAAACTTCAGGACGAAGTTTAGACCAAGAGGGGGTGTATGTAACATCCCGCTCTGGCGCATTGACAAAACTTTCATTGATTTTTGGATTGTCTCATAACATATGCATAATGATTTATCTAATTTTTGGATTGTCTCTTAATTATAGGCACAACGTTTCATCCTTATTTTCTGGATTGTTTCTTAATTGTATGCATTGATGTACCCGCAAGGATTTTAAATAAATTTTACTTGACAACAATAAAATCCTTATGGTGACACTATTTTCTTTTGATTATGCATTACAATGTTTCAACTCCTTCATATAGGGTAAATTCCCAGCTTTATATTTTGGTTTACGGTGACAACTATCCTTTGTTAATATTGTTGTTTCCTTTTACCTTTATCCCTTTTGGATATTTACAGGTGTAGTAAAACTTTTATCCCTTGCCTCAGCCCTCAATTATTTATTAATACCAAAGACAGGCCAATAAGATATCCATTTTCTTGTATGTTTTCATCCTCTTTCTCTATAATTTTTTTTTGGATAGATCTTAATATCATTATTCCACCGTTATCTTTTATTTTAACTTTTAATTTATTCTAGCATGTTACATGGGGCATCCAAAATGCACATGATCTATCATAGTGTAGAGTTTCATTATTATTGGATGAAGGGTATGAATATTGTAGAACATTTTTGGATATCTTCACATGATTATGAAATGGTTTAAGTTTGTAAAAATGATTATTATTTTTAAATTGGTGAAGCCCATAGCACAGATATAGAATACATAGCTCATAAAAGAACTAAACACAGTCAACAAAGTTAATTATGCCTGGTCACTATCAACGCAAAGCTGGCTGCTCAAGGAAACTACCGTCTAATTAGGACTTCCACTCAGAAACCTACAACTATTTTCTAGCTAAGAGTTTCCAACTATAAATGTTCTCTCCGTAAACATACATCGTTAATGTTGAATGGTAAAATTTAGAGTTGTATTATTGAATGGATAATCTAATTACGAAAATGATGTTAACGCTAATTAATTATTAGTTGTATTTCAATTATTAAGATTGTTGAATTAGATGACTATTATATTGATATTGATTAAATAGATAATGATGAATGGTGAAATTAAAGTTGTATTATTGATCAATTTAGAACGGTTAGTTTAGATATGAAAATGATGTTGATGTTAATGGTTCATTTAATTGTAATGTTCTTGCAATATGAAAAATGCTATGTTATGATTTGATAACTTATGAAATGTAAGATCCTCGTTGTTTTATTTGCAATACTATTATAATGTAAGGTCATTGTAATTTATGGTTGAAACATGTAAATGTAATGTCCTTGCAATATAAAAAGGGCTATGTTAGCATGGATAACATATGAAATGTAAGATCATTGTTATTTTTATTTACAATTTTATTGTAGTATAAAAAGTAATGATATGGTTAATATATAGTAAGGTTAATTTAATTTTATTATTAGTGAAAACATGTAAAAGGTAATGTCCTCAAAACTAAGTAAAATAAATTATTATGATTTAGTAAAGGGGGAATTTGCAATTAATTATATGTACTTATTTTTAAGGTTGGGTTGGTAACTTGTCGACTAACGGAAATTAAACTAAGTGACTGATCTATACTTGATTCCATTTGAGTCGTAGGTAATGTTAAGTCTTAAATAATGGTGGATTATTATCGATGTCCTTCTGACTTGCACCTTCCGTAGAGGACGTGGTCGTTCGTTAACCTTTGTTGTACTTGGTTGTAAATAATTTATTGCTTAGCCTGCTTGTGTCAGGTGATGCAGACGCACACTCTCTCTCGACAAAGGCCTCTGCACTGACCTCCCGGTCTTAAGGATCATTCTAATTCCACCTTCGAGCCGAAGTGGATCTTTGATTCCTCCTCAGAATATCTGGTAAAATAAACCCACATGGTTTTTCTGCTCCTTACAGCCTTTAGGCCTAATTTCTTCTCCGTTCACAACAGAAAAGTAGAATTTGGACTTCGGGGTTTTCCAATCCCTGATGTCGTAAACCTTTTCCTTCCTAATTTCCTGATCTCCAATATCCTGAGATTCTTCAACTTTAGTTAGTCTCCTGGGCTAGACTCCTGGTCCACACGACCTCCCCTTATGTGACCGCAGTCCTATCTCCTTTCGGGGTTTCAGGCTTTCAAATGCTGAAATGAATGGACACGTTGTCCTCGAAATCCCCGATATCCCGATATGACATCAGATGGCCCTACAACGGAGCTTTCCACTTTATCATGATTTTGGACTTTGGATTTCCGAAATGCGCGAACGCTTTATCCTCAGGATTTTGGATTTTTCGAATCCTGTAATTCCAATAGATGGCTTTCTTTTTGGAAAATTTCCCGAATGCTTAGATCTCTGCCACGCGTCCTCCTATGATGGACGGTCCTAATGTCTCCTCGCGATTTTGGATTTTTCGATGCTGAAATGCTCCGTCTTCTTGTCCTCGAAACTCCTAAAATGCCGATGGACTCCCCTATCTCCACCACGTGTCCCAACCGATGAACGGTCCTCGATCATTCACGATTTCGGGAAGTCAAATGCCGATGTCCTCCTATCCTCCTGAATCCTAAAAATCTGACATACAAAATGATGATGAGCTCTTGATTATCGCCACCTGTCTCAACTAATGGACGGTTCAGATTCAGTCTCGAGATTTCGCGACTTGCGATACCCCGATGTCTTAGTTCCCTGTCAACTTAAAACCCCGATATCCAAAATACCGACGGGTGCTTGATCTCCACCATGTGTCCCTTCAAGATGGACGGTCCAGATCAAAATCGGGGTTTTCACCCTAAAGTAACCCGATCTCCTGTCCACAGGACTTTCGATATCCCGAGATCCAACACCTCGATATCTCGATGCCTTTCGGGACTTTCACTCTATCTGTGAGAGTTTAACCCTCGTGCTATTTCAGTCAGATCCTATGGCTGACGGGTAATTGGGTGAGGATCCAACGACTCACGATCTCTTGAGCTTGAAACTCTGGAAATGGATGTAACCTCCGTGCTTCTCTATCAGATCGAATGTCTGACAGGATTTCGCAAATCCTCCGCACAAGATTTTTGACTGTTCATTCCTTCCCTTTGATGACTTATCAGGTTTGAATCCTTCTGAGATATTTCACAACTTCAAAATCTTTCGATAACCTTCTGCAGGCATTCCTTGAGACAACCCTTCCAATACTTCAAGTGTTGAACACCTCCGACTTTGTGCACTCCTTGCAGCAATAGTCTGTTAACAACTCCTCGGGTTTCAAACCTTGAAACTATCTTCAATCTGTGCACACTTTGCACGACTCTTGTGCCCAAATTCACTCCCGAGGAATGAGAACAAAATCTATCTCTCCGGAGATTTTAGAGACAAACCTTTGAACACTTTTTCGATGCACTCCTTGAGGACAAATTCAACTGCACTCCTTGTAGGAATTCTTGCTCAGATAGAAAAAACAATTGAAACTCATTTCTCTTACTCTCTCTCATATTTCAGACATTCAACAAGAAATCATTCATACATAGCATAAAAACAATGGCATGATAGAAAGAGTAAAACATTCATGAGCATAACATTCAAAAATGCATACAAAGAGAATACATGAACACCATGAGTCTGAATAACAACTTTCTTGTATTAATTCAGAACTTATGTACATGGAGCCTGCTACACAACTCTTTGCTTCTCCTCTATGCTCTTGCTCTATCCCTACAATGATACAAGTGAGGGTGTCTATATCCCGTTTCCCTCGTTCCTTCTAAAACTGTCTAATCTAGGAATTCAATTCTACCTACTTGCATTTACTGTCATAAACACTTCTATCTACTTCAGACGAGAGCGAGACGCTCAAGGTCTGTTTATAATATTACAAGTACGCCTCCCTCTTTAATTATTACATTTATGTTTCTCACATCAAATGCGTTGGCGCCTGCCCCACGCTCGCTTGACGCTGGCGATGCTCCTGCATCATACTCCCTCGCTTGAAAATTTTCATGGGCTCCTATCCATGAGCTCGCACACGGTCTATCCATGCTTTTCTATTTCTCCTTCATTCTCCCAGCTGGAATCTTTAAATGGATGGCCCTTCCACTTGACCAAATACTCGAAATATTGCCTTCTCCTAGTCTTTCTACTCAGTTTTTTGTCCAGTATGTACTCCATCTGAGGATTTTCTGCAACTGGCATCTTCTTTCGCCACTGCACCTATGGCTGCTCATTTTATGGCTTTGCTTCCTCAGGTTTATATGGGTACAAATATGAGACATTGAATATCGGAGAAATTCTGATCCCATCAGGTAACTCAATCTCTTAAGCATTTGTCCCAAATTTCTTCAAGACCTGCATGGTCTGATTTTCTTCATCTTTAGTTTATTATATGTTCCCCTCGGGAACCTTTCCTTTCTCAAATGTGCCAGAATCAAGTCACCAACTTCGAATTGAAGTTGTCTTCTATGTTGATCTGCCCTGCATTTATACTCCTGGCTTGAATTCTTCAATCGCTCCTTCACCTGGCTATGAAGTTCCTTCATCGCCTCTGCGAAATCTTCTGCACTAGCGCTCCTAGTTCCATTCAGTTCTGTATCACTCAACTTAGAAATCCCTCTCGGTTGTATGCCATAAACAATCTGAAATGGACTCTGCCCTGTGATTATGTTAATTGATTCGTTATACACAAACTCTTCCTGTGGTAATATGTTGTCCCACTGGCTGTGGTGTTCTATCACCAAGCTCCTCAGCAAGTCTCCCAGACTTGTGTTCACTGCTTCGGTTTTTCCATCTGTCTGAGGATGATAAGCTGAAATAAATGATAAGTTAGTTCCTAGATTCTTTCATAATGTCCTCCAAAAGTGTCCTATGAACTTCGTATCTCTATCCGAAACTATGCTCCTTAGTAAGCCATGAAGTCGAATGACTTCTTTGAAAAACAGGTTCGCAATGTGAGTTGCGTTGTTGGTTTTCTGACATGGAATGAAATGTGCCATCTTAGAAAATCTATCCACCACCACAAAGATTGAGTCAAATCCTCTTTGTGTTCTTGGCAACACCAATATAAAATCCATGTTGACTGCATCCCATGGCCTCTCAGGTATGGGAAATGGTTGATAAAATCCATTATTTTCCCTCCTTCCTTTCAAATGTTGACAAATTCTGCATCTGTGCACAAATATTTTAACTTATGCTCACATTCTCGGCCAAAAGTATGACTCATTTAGTTTTTTGAATGTCTTTTCATGACCGAAGTGTCCGACCAATCCTCGACTGTGTTTCTCCTTCAGCAAATTCTCCCTCATGGAGCATTTTGGAATACAAAGTTGATTGCCCTTAAACAACAATCCTTCCTGGATCATGTATTATACCCATTTTCTTTTATCTCTGAGAACTAGATTCTCAACTGCTTCATACGCCTCCTTAAAATCTGGATCACCTGCGAACATGTCCCTGAGATCATCAAAACCCAATGTTTTGACCTTGAACTCCTGCAACAGAAAACAATTCCTGCTCAAAGAATCAACAACTTTGTTAGCAGTACCAGAAATATGTTTAATTACAAAAGTGAAATTTTTCATATATTCAACCCATTTTACATGTCTCTGATTCAACTTCTCCTGTTGGGTCACAAACTACAGTGCATGATTGTAACTGTATAGGACAAACTTCTTCGGAACCAAATAGTGTCTCCACTTATTCAATGCCTGAATGATAGCATAAAATTCCTTGTCATATGTGGAGTACTTCACCTTTTCTTCATTCATCTTCTCGTTGAAATACGCTATCAGCCTATCTTCTTGAGTTAAGACTGCCCCTATTGCAAATCCACTTGCATCGAATTTCACTTGAAATGTCTTTCGGAAATCCAGCAACACCAAAATTGGTTGTTCCGTGATTTTCCTCTTCAACAGATTAAAACTCCTTTTAGCCTCTTATGTCCAGTGAAAAGACTTATGTATTTTCTTCACTATATCCATCATTGCTACACTAATTCCACTGACATTCCTGATGAAATTTTGGTAGAAACTAGCTAATCCATGAAAACTCCTCACCTCAAATATGTTCTTCGGTGATGGCCAATTCTTAATCACTTCCACCTTATCTGGATCCATCCTCAACTTGTCTGCAGATATAACGAATCCCAAATAAATGAGATCTGTCTTCATGAATGAGGATTTCTTCATGTTTATCAACAACTTTTCCTATTGTAGCCTCTTCATTACCGTAGCCAAATGTTTCAAGTGTTCAGTCTCTGTTTTTCTGAAAATCAATATATCATCAAGATATACAATAACAAATTTTCCGATGAAATCTCTCAGGACTTCATTCATTAATATCATAAAAGTACTTGGCACATTTGTTAAGCCAAACAACATAACAATCCATTCATACAACCCTTCATTAGTTTTGAAGGATTTTTTCCATTCATCACCCTCTCTCATGCGAATCTGGTGATAACCACTTTTCAAATAAATCTTCGAAAAAAAAATTGCTCCACTTAAGCAATCCATTGGGTCATCCATCATTGGCAATGGAAACCTATACCTGATTGTTATCTTATTAATCTCTCTTGAATCAATACACATCCTCCAGCCTTCATCTTTCTTTGGACTGAGTACTGTCGGAACAACACATGGACTCAAGCTTTCTCTAACCAACCCTTTATCCAATAAATCCTGAACTTGTCTTTTGACCTCTTCATTCTCCCGCAGCATTAATCTGTACGCTTCTTTGTTTGGTAAACTGGCTCTAGGTATGAGATCAATATGATGACTCACACTCCTGATTGGTTGTAACGAATGAGGTAGTTCGTCCACTACTATGTCAGCGAAATCTCCCAGCAGTTCCTGAACCTCTTCTGGTAGATCATATATCCTTGTGTTGGTTAAAACAATTGTTGTCTTCCTGAACACAATGAATTGTGGTTCCTCCTTCTTCTTGACCTCATTAAGGAGTTCCTTCCCACTCATGAGAAGTGCAATCTTACTTACTTCCAGTTTCACCTCCTTATCTTTGATTGGAAGTAACATGTGAGTCCTCCCATTCTTTTCTAAGGTATATGTATTCATCCTCCCACCATGAATCACATTTATGTCATATTGCCATGGTCTACCCAGAAATAGATGACAAAAATCCATGGGAATAACATCACAGAGTATCTTATCATTATATCCTCCTATCTTAAATTCAACTAAACATTGTCTAGTGACATTTACCTGATGTCCTTTTTGTATCCATGAAACTCTATATGGACTTGGATGTTCAATCGTCTCCAACTCCATATTTTCTACCATCTCTATTGAAACGAGATTATCTGTGCTACCACTATCCACAATGACCTTGCATACCCTGTCCTTGGTTTTGCAAGCAGCCCGAAAAAGTCGATTTATTTGGAATGAACTCTCCACTTACTTCTCTGGTGTCAAAAGAACCTTTCACATCATCAGTGATATTCCGTCTTTAGCATATTCTGCCTCAACATTCCACCTCTGAGCTTTGGTGATGTGAGTTTCTCCACTCTCTTTTTTCTTTTCTGGACATTCATAATATTTGTGTCCATTCTTTCCAGACGTGAAGAATTTTATTACTCCACCTCTTCCTCTTCCTCTACCTCTAGTACGAGGAAAGATATTATTATCATAATCTCCTCTTTATTCGGTATGTTTCCCTCTTGGTTCAGCATATTTCCCTTGTTGTGAGGTTCCTCCTCTCTCAGTTCGAGTCTGAAGTTTCTTCCAGTCTTCCTTAGGGTTCTGTTTTTTATCCTGGGCAACTGATTTGCCTCTGGGTTGACTTCTACCTCTCCCTCTTTGACCTTGTTTTTGGCTTAGCTTCTCTTCAGCTTTTAGAGCCAATTGATAAGAATATTCCACTGTTCGGATGGTCAACATGCTTATCTCATCCTGAATGTCATATCGTAGGCCATTCAAGTACCTGGAAACCTTTTCATCATCGCTTTTCCGATGACCTGCCCTGATGTTCAGCCTGTAGAATTCTTCAGTATATTCCTTCACTGTCATCAGCTTCTGTCTCAAATTTTTCATTCTTCGGAACAGAGTAATCTGGTAATCTATGGGAATGAATTTTGCCTTCATGTTCACAATCATCCTATCCCAACTCTTGATTTTTTTCTTTCCTTTGTAGCATCTGTCAGCTTGTAGTTCATCCCACCACAATGCTACATGTCCCTTCAATATTGTGACAGCATGTTTGACCTTCTTGTCCTCTTCGACATCTTCATAGTCAAAATATGTGTTCAGATCTCTAATCCAATCTAGAAGCTCTTCAGCATCCAGGTTTCCTTCATAAACTGGAATGTCCATTTTCGCTCTTGCACCCTTTCTTGCAATAGCTCTAATCAAACGTTTGTTTGCGGCATATTTGGCTACAACTTCCTCTTCTTCATGTCCAGTATCATCTTCATTTTTGGACTCACTGATATCTCCTACATCAGTTGTGTGCCTTTGTCTTATCTCAATGTCCACAATTTTGGCGCATATGTTATGCAGATCTCTTTCTACTTCTGGATTCTACACTTGCCTACCCCTTCCTCTGGACATTTCCCTTTCCTCTTTCAGACTGGGTGATTGTCTGTCCCTCATTCTTGTTAGCATGGTGAATTTTCCTTTTCCTTGCCACAGAAAGAAAAGAATCATTTCCGGGCTTTGATACAAAACCTGATGCAGACACACCCTCTCTCTCAGCAAAGGCCTCTGCGCTGACCTCCTAGTATTAAGGATTGTTCTAATTCCACCTTCGAGCCAAAGTGTCTCTTTGATGACTCCTTAGAATCTCTGATAAAATCAACCCACAGGGTTTTTCTGCTCCTTATAGCCTTTAGGCCTAATCACTTCTCCGTTCACAACAGAAAAGTAGAATTCAGACTTTGGGGTTTTCCAATCCTTGATATCGTAAACCTTTGCCTTCCCGATTTCCCGATATTTGATATCCCAAGATGCTTCAACTTCAGTTAGTCCCCTAGGCTAGACTCCTGGTCCACACGACCTCCCCTTATGTGACTGCATTCCTATCTCCTTTCGGGGTTTCGAGATTTCAAATGCCGAAATGCATGGACACTTTGTCCTCAGAATCCCCGATATCCTGATATGACGTCAACTAGCCCTACAATGAAGCTTTCCACCTTATCAGGATTTTGGACTTCAGATTACCAAAATGCGCGAATGCTTTGTCCTCGGGATTCCCAATTTTTCGAATCCCATAATGTCGATAGATGGATTTCTTTTTAGGAAATTTCCTGAATGCTTAGATCTCTGCCATGCGTCCTCCTATGATGGACGGTCCTGATCGCTTCTCATGATTTCAGAGTTTTCGATGCTGAAATGCTCCGACTTCCTATCCTCGAAACTCCCAAAATGTCGATGGAATCCCCTATCTCCACCATGTGTCCCAACCGATGAACGATCCTCGATCATTCACGATTTCACGAAGTCAAATGCCGTTGTCCTCCTGTCCTCCTGAATCCTGAAAATCCAACATACAAAATGATGACGAGCTCTTGATTATCGCCACCTGTCCCAACTAATGGACGGTCTATATTCAGTCTCAGGATTTCGCTACTTGTGATTCCCCAATGTTTTAGTTCCCTGTCAACTTAAAACCCTGATAGCTTAAATACTGATAGGTGCCTGATCTCCACCACGTGTCCCTTCAAGATGGATGGTCTAGATCAAAATTGGGGTTTTCACCCTAAAGTAACCCGATCTCCTATCCATAGGACTTTTGATATCCCGAGCTCCAACACCTCAATATCCTGACGCCTTTCGGGACCTTCACTCTATCTATGAGAGTTTAACCCTCGTGCTACTCCAGTCAGATCCTACGACTGACGGGTAATTGGGTGAGGATCCAACGGCTCACGATCTCCTGAGCTTGAAACTATGGAAACGACTGTAACCTCCTTGCTTCTCTATCAGATTGGATGGCTGACGGGATTTCACAAATCCTCCACACATGATTTTTGACCGTTCATTCCTTCCCTTCAACGACTTATCAGTTTTGAATCCTTCTGAGATCTTTCACAACTTCAAAACCTTTTGAGAACCTCATGCATGCATTCCTTGCGGAAACCCTTCCAATACTTCAAGTGTTGAACACCTCCGACTTTGCACACTCCTTGCAGCAATAGTCTATCAACAACTCCTCGTGTTTCAAACCTTGAAACTATCTTCAACCTGCGCACACTTTGCACGAATCTTGTGCCCAAATGCACTCCCAAGGAATGAGAACAAAATATATCTCTCCTAAGATTTCAGAGACAAACCTATGAACACTTTGTCAACACAATCCTTGCGGACAAATTCAACTGCACTCCTTGCAGGAACTCTTGCTCAGATAGAGAAACAATTGAAACTTATTTCTCTTACTCTCTCTCAAATTTCAGACATTCAACAAGAAATCATTCATACATAGCATAAAAGCAATTGCATGAAATAAAGAGTAAAACATTCATGAGCATAACATTCAAAAATGCATACACAGAGAATACATGAACACCATGAGTCTGAATCACAACTTTCTTGTATTAATTCAGAACTTTTGTACATGGAGTCTGCTACAAAGCTCTCTCCTTCTCCTCTATGCTCTTGCTCTGTCCCGACAATGATACAAGTGAGGGTGTATATATCTTGTTTCCCTCGTTCCTTCTAAAACTGTCTAATCTAGGAATTCAATTCTACCTACTTGCATTTACTGTCATAAATGCTTCTATCTACTTCAGATGAGAGTGGGACTCTCAAGGTCTGTTTACAATATTACAAGTATGCCGCCCTCTTCAATTATTACATTTATGTTTGGAACATCAAATTTTCAAAATGATTCAAATAACTTTATCATATGTCAAAATGCGTTGGCACCTGCCCCACTCGCTTGACGCTGGCGATGCTCCTGCATCATCGGGCGGGATGTAGACACCTCCATGTTCCTCAGAACAGTCGCCATCCCTAAGACCTTAAATGGTTAAAATTGATGGGAACCTGGGCTTAAGCATTTCTTATGTGTCTTGGAGGTCCTAACCATTGTAGGGTAGGACCAATGGGTAATCAATCTTATTATTTGTCGGTTGATTGTCATTCATTGCTTGTAGAGGTTCATGTGCGTCTTAGGTCTTTTTGTTGTCATCGCATTCCATGCATCACGTTCATCATCGTATGGCGACGCATAGTCCAATTTATTTATTATCCTTGTACCCACACGCACAGACACAAAAAAAAAATCTTGCACTTGTTATATGAGGTTTTTCGTCATGACGAGGAGGTTCATTACATATGGTATCAGAGCGGGTTCAACCCGCGACTTGGGATCGCTACGGATTTCATTGTTATGATTTGATTATATTGTTGCTAATTGAGTTGAATTGTGTGCGTGCAGGTAATCATGGTTAGAGGATGTCATGGAGGCAGACGATGGGGTTCTAGGGGAGGAGGTGTGACGCCTCCAATAGCATTCACACATGAGGGATTTAACCCCTAGGGAGACGAGCAGGTTCTCAGACATGAGCAGATAGAAGTTGGCAATGTAGTCGGGATAATGAGATATTTTTAGCGCATGTCTAAGGCACTGTTCATCCATTTGGACAGAGATGAGGCCAGGGCACCGGTGCCCGCTGAGGTTCCGCCACGCAAACCGACAGTTATTGGTAGCATTCACTGTGAACTTGAGAAGGTCAAATTTCTTGAGTTCTTTGGTGCCCCGTATGGCGCAGCTGCCGAGGCATGGTTGGAGAACATGGCGATGCTCTTCACACTTTGCGATTATACCTCAAACATGAAGGTCTGCATGGCGGTCTTTCAACTGAAGGGGAGCGTTTTTCTATGGTGGAAGATTCTCCTACCATAGTTGAACATGGTCATCGAAGACGTGTCATGGGAACTGTTCGAGGAAGGGTTACGAGAGAGGTACCTTTTAGAGGAATTCATTGAGCGTCATCTCAATGAGTGCAACACCTTATGACAGGGAGGTCGTACGATGCCCGAGTACGAGGCACGTTTTATGGAGTTGTTATGGTATGCTCCACACCTTATCAAATAGAAACTTAAGGTCAACTAGTTCGTGTTTGGCCTTAATGGAAGCCTGCATGCAAAGGTTAGGATTTTGATGCCTCAAACCTTTCACGATGTCTTCCAGAAGGCCCTCATAGCAGAGGAGGAGCTTATCAGTGGGGGTTAGACCAGGACTCCAGCGGGAGTAGGAGGGAAGGGTTCATCTGGAACACAGCAGCACTAGACACTAGCGAGACTTACGCTGGGATATCGTGGCTTTGAGAAGGGATCCACTTTCACTACACCTCGACGACCGTTGCCTCAGTAGTGGACACCTTATCAAGGACAATAGCATCAGCAACAACATCACCCACGACAACAGTAGTTTAGGCCTGTTAAGCAAAACAGACCAAGGTACCAGGCTGGTGGGTCGTCATCTTCTACTTCGGGTACCAGGACTACTGGGCCGAAGAAGGGGTGTTGGATGCGTGGGGAGCCACACTACCAGCGCGACTATATTGTGGAGAGGACCCGAGCGTCTGGATTAGCAGGACCCACTACCGTGGGAGATATGTCCAAGGCCCATCAGGTTCATGCAGCGGTGAATAACTGCTAGGTAGAGCACTAGTTGACTGTGCTCGAGACGACAGGTATTGTCGCTGACGATACCCTTAGTATTTTGATAGATCCTAGTGCTACCGAGAGTTTCATTTATGGTGCAATGCTAAAAAGGATTAAGGTAAAGGAAGTCAAACAGGATGAGGTTAGCTTCATGAAGATGGCCTCGGGAGACAAACAGAAGGTTGGAGGAAAGGTTACAGGCTATGCCCTTAACCTGCGAGAGTTTTTCACGAGGGCCAACTTGTACATCACGATCTTAGGATCTTATGATGTTGTAATTGGTATGGATTGGTTGGAATCGCATGAGGCGATACTCAACTGTAAGATGAAACGTTTGAGCTTGGTGGATGATGAGGGACAAAGACGTGTGATTGTAGGACAAAACGAGGGAGTTTCCCTGAGGTTCATCTCTTCCTTACAGCTATGGAAAAGTATGCACAAGAGGTGAAAGCTTTATGCGATCCTTGCGTTAAACTAGAAGGGAGTAGAAGAAGGTCTATAACACCTTTTGGTGGTGAGAGAGTTTGCGGACGTATTTCCAGAGGAGTTACCTGGGATGTCACTGGAGAGAGAGTTGGAGTTTACCATAGACCTAAAACAGGGGACTGTACTGATAGCAAGAACGCCTTATTGGATGTCGACCATAGAGTTACAAGAGTTGAAAATGCAACTGAAGGAGTTGTTGGACCTGGGACTGAGACGTCCTATTGTGTCATTGTGGAGTGCACCTGTTATTTTCATACAAAAGAGCGGATCATGGAGGTTGTGCATTGACTACCATCAACTGAGAAAGTCTACGATCAAGAACCAGTATCCCTTGCCGAGAATTGATGATCTGTTCGATCAAATGAAGGGTGCGAAGGTGTTCTCCAATATCGATTTGTGATCATGATGTCACTAGTTACAGATCAAGGAGGATGATGTCCCTAAGACCGCCTTTAAGATGAGGTTTGGACATTACAAGTTTACTATTTTACCATTTGGACTGACAAATGCCCCAAAAGTATTTATGAGTTTGATGAATGGGGTGTTCCATGAGTACTTGGACAAGTTAATCCAAGTGTTCAAAGATGATATTTTGATTTACTCTCATATGGCAGAGGAGAATGAAGATCACTTGCGCTTTGTACTACAGTGTCTGCGAGAGCACAAAATGTATGGGAAATTGTCCAAATTCTCTTTTTATCAATCGAGGATTCACTACTTAGGGCATGTCATCTCCGACGAAGGTATCTTTGTGGATCCATCCAAGGTCGAGGCTATTATGGAATGGCCAGCGCCAATGAATGTCACGAAAGTGTGCAGGTTCATGGGTTTGGCATGATACTATCAACGGTTTGTCAAGGGATTTTCGAAGATAGCAAATCCGATCATAGAATTTTAGAAGAAAAACAAGAAGTTTGTTTGGACAGAGAAATGCATGGAAGAATTTCAGAGGCTTAAGGAGTTGTTGACGACATCACCGATACTAAAGGTCCCTTCCATGCATGCGTACTTCTTGGTATGCACAGACGCATCGAAGGAAGGTTTAGGCGGAGTCTTGATGTAAGACAGACGAGTGGTTGCTTACATTTCGAGGAAACTGAGAAGGCATGAGGAGAACTACGCGATGCACGATTTGGAGTTATTAGCCATCGAATATGCCTTGAAGGTTTGGAGACACTACCTTGTTGGACAAAAATTTGAATTAAAGACTGACCATTGTGGACTACAACACATTTTTACGCAAAGCGACCTGAACGTGCGACAACGTCGTTGGTTGGAATTGCTTAGAAAGTATGACTTTGAGATTACTTACATAAAGGGAACAATGAACTAAGTGGTGGATGCTTTGATTCGGAGGCCACACATCTTTTCAGTGTTGCCTCTTCAGACGAATCTACGTGAAAAGATTCTAACTTTATAGTGTGACGACGATTGGTACAAAGAGGTCGAGGGTTTTATCGGACACAACACAATGATGGTACCACGATATGAGGGATTTTAATTTAATGGTGATGGGTAATTGAGTTTTGAAAGTCGGATTTACATACTGTCAAACGACGAGTTGAGGATGTTGATCCTGAGTGAGGCTCATCGAGCAGTTTACATGGCTCACCCGGGAGTCATGAAGATTAGGGTGGACCTTAAACCCTTATTCTTCTGGAAGGGAATGAAGGCCGACATAGTCAACTATGTGGCTAGATGTCTAGAATGTCAACAGGTAAAGGCTGAACATAGACACCTAGCAGGATTACTACAACCACATGCCATTCCAAAATCGAAATGGGAAGTTATTTCGATGGATTTTATTGTTGGATTGCCACTGATGGCAAAGAGACATGACTCGATTTTCATAGTAGTAGAAACTTTCACGAAGAGTGCTCACTTTATTCCTGTGAGTATGACATATCAGGCACCTGACGTAGCTATAAATTTCATCAATGATATTGTGAGGCTGCATGGCATGCCTAAGAGGATTATATCCAATCGAGGATCGGTGTTTACTGGACGATTTTGGATGAGTTTCCAAGAGGCCTTGGGAACCCAACTTAACTTTAGTACTGCGTATCACCCAGAGACTAATGAACAGATAGAACGAATGAACTCGACCTTGGAGGACATGTTGCACATGTATGTGATGGACCAACAAAAGCATTGAGAAGAGTTCTTGCCTCTAGTAGAGTTCGCTTATAACAACAGTTACCAGAGCACCATTAAGATGGAACCTTTCTAGTTTCTTTATGTGCGGCCATGTCAGACGCCCTTGATTTTGGATCGGCTTGAGGATAGGGTCCTGGTGGGACCAGAAGCGATCCAAGAAATGGAAGAGCAAATGCAAAACATAAGACAAAGAATTAAAGAAGTGCAGGATCGACAGAAGAGTTATGTCGATGTGCACCGAGTCAACCGTAGTTACGAGGTCGGTGATTGAGTCTTCTTGCGGTTTAAACTGCCTAAGAGTTCGATTAAGTTTGGGAAGGGAGCTAAATGCTCTCCCACGTTTGTGGGACCTTTCAAGATTTTGGAGAGAAAGGGGCCCATGGCCTATTGACTAGCCTTGCCTGATTCTTTGAGGTGTATGCATGATGTTTTTCACGTATCTATTATGAGACATTATATTAGTGATCCTACACATGTGATTGACCTGAGTTCCTTGAAGATATCATACAAGGGAGTGTTCATGGCTGAGTCGGTCCGCATCTTAGATCATCGCGTTCAACAGTTACAATGTCGAACGGTAGATGACGTCAAGGTCCAGTGGGACAATTATAGTCCGCACTCGGTGGCCTGGGAGGACGCATCTGATATGCACCAATAATTTCCATTTTTCTTTGATAGATAGACTTATGATACTGTGATACACTTATTTCATCACTTATACTATGAAATTTCGGGACGAAATTTAGAACAAGAGGGGGTGTATGTAACATCCCACTCTGGCACACTGAGAAAACTTATTCTTTGAGGACATTTTCTCACCAGTGATTCAGACTATTATGATATTAAAACATTTGTCCTTGATTATGATGCGTTATGATAGATGACATGATGTTTTACTGCATTGACATAGACAGGTTCTATTGACTTAGTTTTACTGAGTGTGCAGGGTTTTGGACTTTGAGGATGCATAGGCATCGACAGAACCCTTGGACTCTGGATCGAGTCAAAGAGTGTACTTTTGGGGTTTGATTATTTTACTGTGATTTTAGTACATCTAATTAGATGATATGATGTGGACATGTTCTGATATGATTGTTGATGATGCATGCTGACGATAGCTTGCCGACTAGACTCACATATGGAGTAAAAGGGAAACACACATGACCACCAAAGAGGTTGAGGGAGAGGGGTGGACAACAGCCCTACCACAGCCTACTAGCACTATTTTCATGGCTCGAACTATAGGTTAACAATTACCTAGTTCGAGAGGACCCACGATGACGCGAGGGAAGACTGCGATAGTCGCTCGCGATGATTCTAAGGGTCACGCAATAACGCGGGGGCATTATTCCTTAGAATCCCATAGTCTCCCACAAGTTCACCTGGTGGAGTGTTGACTCCAGGGGTTATTGATGTCTAGCAATCAGTCAAGAGGCGAGTGGCACCCTTAGAGCATGTGGTGCATCCTGAAGGGAATGTCGTTCAAAAGAAACACAAGAGGCGAGTGGCACCCCTGGAGCACGTGGTGCGTCCTGAAGGGAACGTCGTGCAAAAGAAACACTAGAGGTGAGTGGCACCCTTAGAGCATGTAGTGCATCCTGAAGGGCACGTTGCATTGATGATATTAAGGGAATGAACCTAGATGGCCTAAGACTAATATCTCATTAAGAAATTTAAAAAAAATAACTTCCCTAACTAAAATGTTGCCTAGTTCAGAATCTAAGTCCTAAGTCTAAAACTTCGCTAGGGGTACAATTTTGTCTACCCTTAAGAAAAATACCTTATAAAAATAAAATAATAAATTTTAAACTAAACACCACTAAATTAATAGTTGTGGACTTCATAAGTTTTTGGGTAAAATGAAGAGAGTAAGAACTTAATTAAAATATGTGGATATTAAAGGTAAATTAGAAATAAATTATTTAACTTCTGAAAGTATAAAAAAGATATTAAATTACTAATAAAAGGAAAAGAGTAAATAGCGCAAATGCCATTTTGGCTCTAATAAAAAGGGGAAAGAAGGGAATAATAAAAATTAGGAAACTAAGGAATGGGGGAAACATAATAAGGGAAAGAGGGGAACTTATGGTGAAAAGTGAGGTCAACATAGTAAAGAATCTGCAATTAAGAACCTTCTATTTTGAACTGACTTAGCATTTTCATTTTAGGGAAAGTATTTAAAACCTGTAAGGGAATCTAGGAACACCTAGGAGTAAATTTAGGAGCAACTCTAGGTGGGTGAGGGAAATGAGACCATTATTAATTTAAAGAAAATATTTATTGGAGGAAAGTGGGGGATGAATGACACTTGTGCGAAGGATAATTTATGGAAGATTTTTATTAAAACTTAAAATTTAATGAGAAAAAAAAAGTTGGGAAGTTCTAAAATTCTATAAGAGAGAGAGAGGAGAAGGAAGAAAGGGGGATCGACTGTTAGCATAATGTTAAGCTGCCAGATTTGTGACTTGGTTGATTACTTGTGGAGAGTTGAGATTTCCCATCTCGGATAGGAGTGGTAGCTCAGCCTTGCGAGGCAAGCTGGGAGATAGATGTACCATCTGGATATTGTGTGGCCCCTTTGCGGCTCTGGGGGATAAGGGGGAAGAAGAGTACCCCTAGCATTGGCTGCGAGGTACTAGTGTAGTCTCGACGATCGACGAGCAGGATTGCATGGAGCACGCGGACGTCACCTGGAGCAGGCGATCAAGCAACGGTATGTTTTTCATTTTGCATGATAGAAGGTATTAGGACCTTGGCCCTCTCTTAATGTTATCATCATTTTTATATTGTCTTGTGAGATGAAAACTATTTGGCTTAAATCTGCGTGGTTCTGGTTGATGGACTGGGTTTTTTTTTGCCTATGTTGTTGAGGTGCATTGGGAAAAAAAAAGGATATATATATATATATATAATACCTATGTCTTTTTCTTTTATAGATCAAATTTTCTGTAATGGCGAATTCGTTCTGCCATATATATATATATATATATATATATATATATATATTACAGTTGTTAATGAAATAGTTTAAAAAATAATAAATTTGAATTCGTTCTGGCAATGGGTGTATGAGCATTATTTATTTTGTAAAATTTAGTTCTGAGAGTTCGTTCTAGCAATAGGTGTATTGGCATTTTCGTTTTTGGTAAAATTAGTTCACATAATTCGTTCTGCAATGGGGGTATTGGCATTTTTGTTTTTGGTTAAATTAATTCAGAGAATTCATTTTGCAATGGGTGTATTGGCATTTTCATTTTGTAAAATTAGTTCTGAGAATTTGTTCTGGCAATGAGTGTATTGGCATTTCGTTTTTGTAAAATTTAGTTCTGAGAATTCGTTCTAGCAATGAGTGTATTGCCATTTTCATTTTGTAAAATTTGTTCTGAGAATTCGTTCTGGCAATGAGTGTATTGGCATTTCTGTTTTTGTAAAATTTAGTTCTGAGAATTCGTTCTGGCAATGAGTGTATTGGCATTTTCGTTTTGTAAAATTAGTTCTAAGAATTTGTTCTGGAAATGAGTGTATTGGCATTCCGTTTTTGTAAAATTTAGTTCTAAGAATTCATTCTGGCAATGAGTGTATTGGCATTTTCGTTTTGTAAAATTTGTTCTGAGAATTCGTTCTGGCAATGAGTGTATTGGCATTTCCGTTTTGTAAAATTTAGTTCTGAG
>JZKD02S1647945.1:302763-320686 GCA_000966675.3 Picea glauca | reverse complement strand
CAACTATTTTCTAGCTAAGAGTTTCCAGCTATAAATGTTCTCTCCGTAAACATACATAGTTAATGTTGAATGGTAAAATTTAGAGTTGTATTATTGAATGGATAATCTAATTACGGAAATGATGTTAACGTTAATTAGTTCTTAGTTGTATTTTGATTATTAAGACTATTGAATTAGATGACTATTATATTGATATTGATTAAATAGGATAATGTTGAATGGTAAAATTTAAGTTGTATTATTGATCAATTTAGAACGATTATTTTAGATATGAAAATGATGTTGATGTTAATGGTTCATTTAATTGTAATGTTCTTGCAATATGAAAAATGCTATGTTAGCATTTGATAACTTATGAAATGTAAGATCCTCGTTGTTTTATTTGCAATATTATTATAATGTAAGGTCATTGTAATTTATGGTTGAAACATGTAAATGTAATGTCCTTGCAATATAAAAAGGGCTATGTTAGCATGGATAACATATAAAATGTAAGATCATTGTTATTTTTATTTACAATTTTATTGTAGTATAAAAAGTAATGATATGGTTAATTTATCGTAAGGTTAATTTAATTTTATTATTCGTGAAAACATGTAAAAGGTAAGGTCCTTGAAACTAAGTACAATAAATTATTATGATTTAGTAAAGGAGGAATTTGCAATTAATTATATGTACTTATTTTTAAGGTTGGGTTGGTAACTCGTCGACTAACGGAAATTAAACTAAATGATTGATTTGTATTTGATTCCATTTGAGTCGTAGGTAATGCTAAGTCTTAACTAATGGTAGATTATTATCGTTGTCCTTCTGACTTGCGCCTTTCATAGAGGACGTGTTCGTTCATTAACCTTTGTTGTACTTGGTTGTAAACAATTTATTTCTTTGTATGCTTGTGTTAGGAGAGATGTAGACACCTCCATGTTCCTCAGAACAGTCGCCAGCCCTAAGACCTTAAATGGTTAAAATCGATGGGAACCTGGGCTCTAGCATTGCTTATGTGTCTTGGAGGTCCTAACCATTGCAGGGTAGGACGGATGGGTAGTCAGTCTTATTATTTGTCGGTTGATTGTCGTTCATTTCTTGCAGAGGTTTATGTGCGTCTTAGGTCTTTTTGTTTTCATCGCATTGCATGCGTCATGTTCGTCGTCGTTTGGCGACACAGAGTCGAATGTATTTATTATCCTTGTACCGATGCATACACACACACAAAAAAAAATCTTGCACTTGTTATACGACGTTTGGCATCGTAACGAGGAGGTTCATTACATATGGTATCAAAGAGGGTTCAACTCGCGACTTGGGATCGCTATGAATTTCATTGTTATGATTTGATTATACTTTTGCTAATTGAGTTGAGTTGTGTGAGTCCAGGTAATCATGGTTAGAGGATGTCATGGAGGCACATGACGAGGTGCTAGGGGAGGAGGCACGACACCTCCAGTAGAATCCACACCTGAGGGGTCTAACCCCCAGGGAGACGAGCAGGTTCTCGGACATGAGAAGATAGTAGTTGGATATGTAGTCGGGATGATGAGACCCTTTCAGCACATGTCCGAGGCACTGATCATCCATTTGGACAGAGATGAGGCCAGGGCATCGGTGCCTGCTGAGGTTCCACCGCGTACACCGGCCGTTACTGGTAGCATTCATCGTGAACTCGAGAAGGTCAAATTTCTCAAGTTCGTTGGTGCCCCGGATGGCGCAGCCACCGATGCATGGTTGGAGAACATGGCGATGTTCTTCACACCTCGCGATTATACCTCTAACATGAAGGTCTGCATGGTGGTCTTTCAACTTAAGGGGTGCGCTCTTCTATGGTGAAAGACACTCCTACTGCAGTTGAACATGGTCGTCGAAGATGTGTCATGGGAACTATTCCAAGAACGATTCCGAGAGAGGTACCTTTCAGAGGAATTCATTGAGAGTCAACTCAATGAGTTCAATGCCTTATGACAAGGAGTTCGTACAGTACCCGAGTACGAGGCAAATTTTATGGATCTGCTCCGGTATGCTCCTAACCTTAACATAGAGAAACCTAAGGTCAACTAGTTCATGTTCAGCCTTAACGAAAGCCTGCGTGCAAAGGTTAGGATTTTGATGCCTCAAACCTTGCACGATGTCGTCCAGAAGACCCTCATAACAAAGGAGGAGCTTATTAGTCAGGGTCAGAACAGGACTCCAGCGAAAGCAGCAGGGCAGGGCTCATCTAGAACACAGCAACACCAGACACCAGCGAGACTTACGTTGAGATATCGTGGCTTCCAGAGGGGATCCACTTTCACTACACCTTGACGACTGCCACCTCAGCAGCGGACACCTTATCTGGGACCATAGCATTAGGAACAATGTCACCCGCAGTAGTAGCAGTTTAGGCCTATTCAGCAGAACAAACCAGAGTACCAGGGCGGTGGGCCGTCATCTTCTACTTCGGGTACCAAGACTACTAGGCCAAAGAAGGGGTGTTGGATGTGTGGGGAGCCACACTACCAACGCGACTGTCCTGTGGAGAGGACCCAAGCGTCGGGATCAGCAGGACCCACTACCATGGGAGATATGGGAAAGGCCCATTGGATTCATGCAGCGGTGAATAACCACCAAGAAGAGCACCAGTCGACTGTGCTCGAGATGAGAGGTACTGTCGCTGATAAGACCCTTAGTATTTTGATAGATCCTGGTGGTACCGAGAGTTTCATTTCTGGTGCAGTGCTAAAAATGATTAAGGTAAAGTCAGTCGAAAAGGATGAGTTTAGCTTCATGGAGATGGCCTCGGAATCCAAACAGAAGGTTGGAGGAAAGATTACAGGCTGTTCCCTTAACCTGGGAGAGTTTTTCACGAGGGCCGAGGCCCAACTTGTACGTCACGATCTTAGGATCTTATGATTTCATAATGTGTATGGATTGGTTGGAATCGCATGAGGTGATACTCAACTATAAGACGAAACATTTGAGCTTGGTCGATGACGAGGGATAGAGATGTGTGATTGTAGGACGGAACCAGGGAGTTTCCCTGAGTTTTGTCTCTTCCTTACAGCTACGGAAGAGTATGCACAAGGGGTGTAAGATTTATGCGATCCTTGCGTTAAATGAGAAGGGAGTAGCAGAAGGTCTAGAACAGCTTCCGGTGGTGAGAGAGTTTGCGAACGTATTTCTAGAGGAGTTACCTGGGATGTCACAAAAAGAGAGAGTTGGAGTTTACCATAGACCTAAAACCAAGGACTGAACCTATAGCAAGAATGCCTTATCGGATGTCCACCCCGAATTTACAAGAGTTGAAAATGCAACTGAAGGAGTTGTTGGACCTAGGACTGATACGTCCTAGTGTGTCACCATGGGGTGCACCTATTATTTTCATACGAAAGAAGGATAGATCGTGGAGGCTTTGCATGGACTACCTTCAACTGAACAAGGCTACGATCAAGAACCAGTATCTCTTTCCGAGAATTGATGATCTATTCGATCAAATGAAGGGTGCGATGGTGTTCTCCAAGATCGATTTGCGATCAGGATATCACCAGTTACGGATCAAGGAGGATGATGTCCCTAAGACCACCTTTAAGACAAGGTTTGGACATTACGAGTTTACTGTTTTACCGTTTGGACTGACAAACGCCCCAGGAGTATTTATGAGTTTGATGAACGGAGTGTTCCGCGAGTACTTGGACAAGTTTGTCCAAGTGCTCATAGACGATATTTTGATTTAGTCTCGTATGATGGAGGAGCATGACGAGCACTTGCGCTTGGTACTACATTGTCTTCGAGAGCACAAAATGTATGGGAAATTGTCCAAATGCTCTTTTTATCAATCGATGATTCACTACTTAGGGCATGTCATCTGCGGCGAAGGTATCTCCGTGGATCCAGCCAAGGTCGAGGCTATTATGGAATGGCCTGTGCCGACGAATGTCACGGAAGTGCATAGATTCATGGGTTTGGCAAGATACTATCGACGGTTTGTCAAGGGATTTTTGAAGATAGCAAATCCGATCATGGAATTGGAGAAGAAAAACAAGAAGTTTGTTTGGACCGAGAAATGCACGGAAGCATTTAGGAGGATTAAGGAGTTGTTGACGACAACACCGATACTAAAGGTCCCTGACATGGACGTGGACTTTTTGGTATGCATAGATGCATCGAAGGAAGGTTTAGGCAGAGTCTTCATGCAAGACGGATGAGTGATTGCTTACATTTCGAGGAAAATGAGAAGGCATGAGGAGAACTATGTGACGCACGATTTCGAGTTATTAGCCATCGAATATGCCTTGAAGGTTTGGAGACACTACCTTGTTGGACAAAAATTTGAGTTAAAGACTGACCATTGTGGACTACAACACATTTTTACGTAAAGCGACCTGAACGTGTGACAACGGCATTGGTCGGAATTGCTTAGCAAGTATGACTTTGAGATTACTTACATAAAGGGAATAGTGAATTTAGTGGCAGCCACTCATCGTTTCAGTGTTGCCTCTTCAGATGAATCTACGTGAAAAGATTCTAACTTTATAGCGTGACAACGACTGGTACAAATAGGTCAAGGGTTTTATCGGACACAACACAATGATGGTACCACCATATGAGGGATTTTCATTGGATGGCGATGGGTTATTGAGGTTTAAAAGTCAGAATTACATACTACCAAATGACGAGTTGAGGATGTTGATCCTGAGCAAGGCTCATCGAGAAGTTTACATGGCCCACCCAGGAGTCCCGAAGATGAGGGCAGACCTTAAAACCTTATTCTTTTGTAAGGGAATGAAGGCCGACATAGTCAACTATATGGCCAGATGTCTAGAATGTTAGTAGGTAAAGGTTGAACATAGACACCCAGTAGGATTACTACAACCACATGCCATTTCGAAATCGAAATGGGAAGTTATTTAGATAGATTTTATTGTTGGATTTCCACTGACGGCAAGGAGACATGACTCGATTTTCTTAGTAGTAGACACTTTCATAAAGAGTGCTTACTTTATTCCTATGCGTACGACATATCAGGCACCTGACGTAGCTAGAATTTTCATCAGTGATATTGTGAGGATGCATGGTGTGCCTAAGAGGATTATATCTAATTGAGGATCGGTGTTTACTAGATGATTTTGGATGAGTTTCCAAGAGGCATTGGGAACCCAACTTAACTTTAGTATTGCATATCACCCAGAGATTGATGGACAGACCGAACGAATGAACCAAACCTTGGAGGACATGTTGTGCATGTATGTGATGGACCAACAAAAGCGTTGGGAAGAATTCTTGCCTCTACTAGAGTTCGCTTACAACAACAATTACCAGAGCACCATTAAGATGGCACCTTTCGAGTTTTTTTACAAGCGACCATGTCGAATTCCCTTGAGTTGGGATCGACTTAAGGATAGTGTCTTGGTGGGACCAGAAGCGATCCAAGAAATGGAAGAGCAAATAAAAACCATAAGACAAAGAATTAAAGAAGCACAGGATCGACATAAAAGTTATGTCGATGCACACCGAGTCGATCGTAGTTACGAGGTTGATGATCAAGTCTTCTTACAGATTAAACCACCTAAGAGTTTGATTAAGTTTGGGAAGGAAGCTAAACACTCTCCTAGGTTCATGGGACCTTTCGAGATTGTGGAGGGAAAGGGGCCCATGGCCTATCAACTAGGTTTGCCTGATTCTTTGAGGAGTATGCACGATGTTTTTCATGTATCTGTTTTGAGACATTATATTAGTGATCCTACACATGTGATTGACCTGAGTTCCTTGCAGGTATCGAATGAGGGAATGTTCATGGCTGATTCAGTCTGCATCTTAGATCATCGTGTTCGATAGTTGCAACGTTGAACAGTAGATCAGGTCAAGGTCCAGTGGGACAATTATAGTCTGCACTCGGCAACCTGGGAAGACGCATATGATATGCACCAACAGTTTCCATTTTTGTTTGATAGATAGACTTATGATACTGTGATACACTTATTTCAGCACTTATACTATGAAACTTTGGGATGAAGTCTAGACAAAAAGGGGGTGTATGTAACATCCCGCTCTGTCGCACTAAGAAAACTTATTCTTTGAGGACACTTGCTCGCAAGTGATCCAGACTATTATGATATTAAAATATTTGTCCTTGATTATGATGTGTTATGATAGATGACATGATGTTTTACTGCATTGACATAGACAGGTTCTATTGACTCGGTTTTACTGAGTGTGCAGGGTTTTGGACCTTGAGGATGCAGAGGCATCGACGAAACCCTTGGACTCTGGATCGAGTCAGGGAGTGTGCTATTGGGGTTTGATTATTTTACTATGATTTTAGTACATTTGATTAGATGATATGATGTGGACATGTTCTGATATGATTGTTGATGATGCAAGATGACGATATTTTTCTGACCAGACTCACATATGGAGTAAAGGGGCCACACACACAACTATCGAAGAATTTGAGGGAGAGGGGTGGACAACATCCCTACCACAGCCTACTAGCACTCCCACCATGGCTCGAACTGTAGTTTAACCATTACCTAGTTCCAGAGGAACCACAATGCTACGAGGGCAGACTGCGATAGTCACTCATGATGATTCTAAGGAGAACACAATAAGGTGGGGGCCTTATTCCTTAGAATCCCTTAGTCTCCCACAAGTTCACCTGGCAGAGTGTTGACTCCAGGGGTTATTGATGTCTACCAATCATTCAAGAGGCGAGTGTCACCCTTGGAGCATGTGGTGCATCCTGAAGGGCACGTCACGAAAAAGAAACACAAGAGGTGAGTGGCACCCTTGGAGCACGTGGTGCGTCCTGAAGGGCACGTCATGCAAAAGAAACACTAGAGGCGAGTGGCACCCTTGGAGCACGTAGTGCGTCCTGAAGGGCACGTCGCATTGATGATGTTAAGGTAACGAACCTATATGTCCTAAGAATAATATCTCATTAAGAAATTAAAAAAAAATAACTTCCCTAACTAAAATGTCGCCTAGTTCAGAATCTAAGTCCTAAGTCTAAAACTTCGCTCGGGGTAAAATTTTGTCTACCCTTAAGAAAAATACCTTATAAAAATAAAATAATAAATTTTAAGCTAAACACCATTTAAGTAATAGTTGTGGACTTCATATTTTTTGGGTAAAATGAAGAGAGTAAGAACTTAATTAAAATCTATGGATATCAAAGGTAAAGAATAAATAAATTATTTAACTTGTGAAAGTGTAAAAAAGATATTAAATTAATAATAAAAGGAAAAGAGTAAATAACGCAACTACCATTTTGGCTCTAATAAAAAGGGGAAAGAAGGGAATAATAAAAATTAGGAAACTAAGGAATGGGGGAAACATAATAAGGGAAAGAGGGGAGCTTATGGTGAAAAGTGAGGTCAACAAAGTAAAGAATCTGCAATTAAGAACCTTCTATTTTGAACTGACTTAGCATTTTCATTTTAGGGAAAGTATTTAAAACCTATAAGGGAATCTAGGAACACCTAGGAGTAAATTTAGGAGCAACTCTCGGTGGGTGAGTGAAATGAGACTATTATTAATTTAAAGAAAATAATTATTGGAGTAAAGTGGGGGATGAATGACACTTGTGCGAAGGATAATTTATGGAAATTTTTTATTAAAACTTGAAATTTAATTAGAAAAAAAAAGTTGGGAAGTTCTAAAATTCTATAAAAGAGAGAGAGGAGAAGGAAGAAAGGGGAATCAGCTGTTAGCGTAACGTTAAGCTGCCAGATTTGTGACTTGGTTGATTACTTGTGGGGAGTTGGGATTTCCCAGCTCGGATAGGAGTGGTAGCTCGACCTTGCGAGGCAAGATGGGAGCGGCTTGGGGGGCTAAGCGGGAAGCAGAGTACCCCTAGCGTTGGCTAGGAGGTACTGGTGTAGTCTAGACGGTCGGCGAGCAGGATTGCACGGAGCACGTGGACATCACCCGGAGCAGTCGATCAGGCAACGATATGTTTTTCATTTTGCATGATAGAAGGTATTAGGACCTTGGCCCTCTCTTAATGTTATCAACATTTTTATATTGGCTTGTGAGATGAAAACTACTTGGCTTAAATTGATGTGGTTCTGGTTGATGGACTGGGTTTTTTTTTGCCCATGTTGTTGAGGTGCATTGGAAAAAAAAAAGGAGATATTTATATATATATTACCTATGTCTTTTTCTTTTATAGATCAAATTTTCTGTAATGGCGAATTCTTTCTGCCATATATATATATATATATATATATATTACCGTTGTTAATGAAAAAGTTAAAAAAATAATAAATTTGAATTCGTTAAGGCAATGGGTGTATATATATATATATATATATATATATATATATATATATATATTACCGTTGTTAATGAAATAGTTAAAAAAATAATAAATTTGAATTCGTTAAGGCAATGGGTGTATGAGCATTTTCGTTTTGTAAAATTTAGTTCTGAGAATTCGTTCTGGCAATGAGTGTATTGGCATTCCGTTTTTGTAAAATTTAGTTCTGATAATTCGTTCTGGCAATGACTGTAATGGCATTTTCGTTTTGTAAAATTTGTTATGAGAAATCGTTCTGGCAATGAGTGTATTGGCATTTCCATTTTTGTAAAATTTAGTTTTGAGAATTCGTTCTGGCAATGAGTGTATTGGCATTTTCGTTTTGTATAATTAGGTCTGATAATTCGTTCTGGCAATGAGTGTATTGGCATTCCGTTTTTGTAAAATTTAGTTCTGAGAATTCGTTCTGGCAATGAGTGTATTGGAATTTTAGTTTTGTAAAATTTGTTCTGAGAATTCGTTCTAGCAATGAGTGCATTGGCATTTCCGTTTTGTAAAATTTAGTTCTGAGAATGCATTCTGGCAATGAGTGTATTAGCATTTCCATTTTTGTAAAATTAGTTCAGATAATTCGTTCTACAATGGGTGTCGGGCATTTTCATTTTGTATTGTTCTGTAAATTTGTCTCTGGCAACCTCTGTCCCTAAAAAATGAAGTTATCCCTCCTTAAACTTTCATTGATTTTTGGATTGTCTCATAACATATGCACAACGATTTATCTAATTTCTGGATTGTCTCTTAATTATAGGCACAACGTCTCATCCTTATTTGCTGGATTGTTTCTTAATTGTATGCACTGATGTACCCGTAAGGATTTTAAATAACCTTTACTTGAAAACAATCCCATCCTTATGGTGACACTGTTTTCTTTTGATTATGCATTACATCATTTCAACTCCTTCATATAGGGTAAATTCCCAGCTTTATATTTTGGTTTACGGTGACAACTATCCTTTGTTAATCTTGCTTCTTCCTTTTACCTTTATCCCTTTTGGATATTTACAGGTGTAGTAAAACTTTTATCCCTTGCCTCAACCCTCAATTATTTATTAATACCAAAGATAGGTCGATAAGATATCCACTATCTTGTATGTTTTCATCCTCTTTCTCTATAAATTTTATTTGGATAGATCCTAATATCATTATTCCACCGTTATATTTTATTTTAACTTTTATTTATTCTAGCATGTTACATGGGGCATCCAAAATGCACATGATCTATCATAGTGTAGAGTTTCATTATTATTGGATGAAGGATATGAATATTGTAGAACCTTTTTGGATATATTCACATGATTATGAAATGGTTTAAGTTTTTAAAAATGATTATTAATTTTAAATTGCTGAAGCCCATAGCATAGATATAGAATACATAGCTCATAAAAGAACTAAACACAGTCAACAAAGTTAATTATGCCTGGGCACTATCAATGAAAAGTTGGTTGCTCAAGGAAACTATCGTCTAATTAGGACTTCCACTCAGAAACCTATAACTATTTTCTAGCTAAGAGTTTCCAGCTATAAATGTTCCCTCCGTAAACATACATAGTTAATGTTGAATGGTAAAATTTAGAGTTGTATTATTGAATGGATAATCTAATTACGAAAATGATGTTAATGTTAATTAGTTCTTAGTTGTATTTCGATTATTAAGACTGTTGAATTAGATGACTATTATATTGATATTGATTAAATAGATAATGATGAATGGTAAAATTAAAGTTGTATTATTGATCAATTTAGAATGGTTAGTTTAGATATGAAAATGATGTTGATTTTAATGGTTCATTTAATTGTAATGTTCTTGCAATATGAAAAATTCTATGTTATCATTTGATAACTTATGAAATGTAAGATCCTCGTTGTTTTATTTGCAATATTATTATAATGTAAGGTCATTGTAATTTATTGTTGAAACATGTAAATGTAATGTCCTTGAAATATAAAAAGGGCTATGTTAGCATGGATAACATATGAAATGTAAGATCATTGTTATTGTTATTTACAATTTTATTGTAGTATGAAAAGTAATGATATGGTTAATTTATTGTAAGGTTAATTTAATTTTATTATTAGTGACAACATGTAAAAGGTAAGGTCCTTGAAACTAAGTACAATAAATTATTATGATTTAGTAAAGGGGGAATTTGCAATTAATTATATGTACTTATTTTTAAGGTTGGGTTGGTAACTCTTCGACTAACTGAAATTAAACTAAGTGATTAATATGTACTTGATGCCATTTGAGTCGTAGGTAATGTTGAGTCTTAACTAATGGTAGATTATTGTCGGTGTCCTTCGAACTTGCGCCTTCCGTAGAGGACGTGGTCGTTCGTTAACCTTTGTTGTACTTGGTTGTAAACAATTTATTGCTTGGTCTGCTTGTGTTGGGCGGGATGTAGACACCTACATGTTCCTCAGAATAGTCACCATCCCTGAGACCTTAAATGGTTAAAATCAATTGGGAACCTGGGCTTGAGCGTTGCTTATGTGTCTTGGAGGTCCTAACCATTGTAGGGTAGGACGGATGGGTAGTCAGTATTATTATTTGTCAGTTGATTGTTGTTCATTGCTTACAAAGGTTAATGTACATATTAGGTCTTTTTGTTGTCATCGCATTGCATGCATCATGTTCATCATCGTATGGCGACGCAGAGTTGAATGTATTTATTATCCTTGTACCCACGTGCACACACACAAAAAAAAATCTTGCACTTGTTATACGAGGTTTGTCATCGTAACGAGGAGGTTTGTTACATATGGTATCAGAGCGGGTTCAACCCGCGACTTGGGATCGCTATGGCTTTCATTGTTATGATTTGATTATACTGTTGCTAATTGAGTTGACTTGTGTGTGTGTAGGTAATCATGGTTAGAGGATGTCGTGGAGGCAGACGACGGGGTGCTAGGGGAGGAGGTACGATGCCTCCAATAGCATCCACACCTGAGGGGTCTAACCCCTAGGGAGATGAGCAGGTTCTTAGACAAGAGTGGATAGCAGTTGGCGATGTAGTTGGGATGATGAGATATTTTCAGCGCATGTCTGAGGAACTGATCATCCATTTGGATAGAGATGAGGCTAGGGCATTGGCGCCCACTGAGGTTCCACCGCGAGCACTGACCGTTACTGGTAGCACTCATCGTGAACTCGAGAAGGTCAAATTTCCCGAGTTCTTTGTTGCCCCAGATGGTGTAGCCACCGAGGCATGGTTGGAGAACATGGTGATTTGCTTCGCACTTTGCGATTATACCTCCAACATGAAGGTCCTCATTATACCTCCAACATGAAGGTATTCTTATGATAGTTTAAAAAAAATACTAATTTAATAATAAAAGGGAAAAGAGGTTAAATTGTAAAACTGTTGTTTTTAAAAGGGGAAAGAGGAAATTATAAAATTTAGGAAACAAGGGAAAGGAGGTAACATAAAAAGGCAAAGAGGGGAACTTATGGTGAAAAGAAGGAGGTCAACTTAGTAAAGAACCTGCATTTAAGAACCTTCTAAATTGAACTAAATTAACAACTTCATAATAGGAAAAGCCTTTAAAACCTGTAAGGGAATCTAGGGACACCTAGGAGTAAATTTAGGAGTAACTCTAGGTGGGTGAGGGAAATGAGACAATTAATAATTTAAAGAAATTAATTGTTGGAGGAGAGTGGGGGATGGATGACACTTGTACGAAGGATATTTTTTAGAAGATTTTTATTAAAACTTAAATTAAATGAGATTTAGGGAAAGATTGGAAATTCTAAAACTCTATAAAAGAGAGGAAGGAGGAGGAAGAATGGAGATCATTTGTTAGCGTAACGTTACGCTACCGGATTAGTGAATTGACTGATTTACTTGGGGGGAGTTGGGATTTTCCAACTCGGAGAGGAGTGGTAGCTCGGCCTTGCAAGGCAAACTGGGAGCTAGACGTACCATCTGTATAGTGTGTGTCCCCTTTGTTGTTCGAGGGGCTAAGGGGGAAGCAGAGTACCCCTAGCATTGGTTGGGAGGTACTGGTGTAGTCTCGACGGTCGGTGAGCAGGAGCGGCATGGAGCGCACGGATGTCATTTGAGGCAGGCGATAAGGAAATGGTATGCTTGTTATTTTTAGAGTAGAATGCATTATGAACTTATTCTTGATCTGTATGTTGATTGTAAATGGATTAATTCTTCGTTGATCTTTTTTCCGTTCGATTAATTGCCTAAAATTATTGTGGTCGGTGTTCTGGTTTGGGATTTACTGTTCCTTGGTTTGGATCTTTATGCTTATGCGTTACTCTTCATGCTGTATTTTCTCGGATGTTGTATATTAGCATTTAAATTATTGATGTATAGTTTTACATTCATTAACAATCATTGTTCTAGTTATAATGCATTGATGTATATACATGGAGGCGTGTAATGGAAAATTCGTTCTGTAATAGATACAGGCGAATTCGTTAGATAATGGATCCTGTATATTCGTATTTAATTAATGGTGGTCTAGTTTCTTAATCCGTTGACAATCCCAGGTATAAATTTAATTCATTTTTGTATGCACATGGAAGTGATATAAACGTAGCGAATATATCACTGTGTATTAATGTGGAGAATTCCTGTGAAAAGTGTTAATGTGTAATAGTTGTGATTTTCCATTGAAGAAAACAATTTAAAAGGGAAATCCATGATAGAAATGGCATTCTGATAGCGAACTCATGCAACGATTTAGAGACATTGCATAATGGAAAAATCGAATGTAAATGTGTTCTGGCAAATTCGTTTTGTAATGGTTACTGCAAATTCATTCTGGCAATGTGTTCTAGCAATTTCATTTTGTATGGTTACTGCAAATTCGTTTCTGGAAAAATAATTTAATTATCGGTAGGGGTGAATCTCTACCGTGTTGACTGTCACTCAGCTTGTTGATTACCTTGTTGATTATTACCTTACATCGGCCTTTTTAATGTTACTAGAATTTAATTTACGCCTATTTTAATGTACACGGATTATTCCTTCTTGGTTGAGCGAATAATTTTTTTTTTCTGAGTGAACTCCCCTTTTTCTGAGCGACTTCATCCTTGAACGATTTTTTCTTTTTCTATGAAACTTCATGTGTGTGTGTGTGTGTTGAGGAGCAATGACGGTTAGGTGCACTGAACCTGTCATTCCTCACCGACGACAATTTAAATTACCTTATGTTGAGAATTGCAAGCAACCTGTTTATTTTTAACTGTTACCATGCGTTTCCCTTCCTCACCTTACCTGACAATGATTTTACTGGCCCTTACGATATGGAAAATGCACAGACTGAATATATGTTTTTATATATGTTTACTGGCCCTCACGACTTGGAAAACACACAGACAGAATGGAATGATGTTCCTTTGGATACAATTTTTTTTACATATAAATTGTTTAAAATTTTATATTGTTAAACCTGTTCTAATTAAGTTTACCATAGGGGGTATGTTGGGGTTTACTTTTAAGTTATTGTGAATTGGTTCCAATGTGTGAATTTCGTTGATTAAAAATTTATAGTTGAATAGTTATTAATTTTTGTTCTAAATTTCTACCTAAACTATAAGCTGCATAGTTACTAGAGTTCACTACTAAAGTTGTTATTAGTAGTGTAGGAGTACTATAACTTGAGATTAGCATCGACCTTTTATTAGTTGTCTTGAATTTTCAAATATCTCCATACTAACCCAAGTTTCAATTTATATATGGTTGTTTTGTTTATTATTTAAATTATGAAGGTAATTTGTTATTCAAATTTTATTTATTATAAACATGCATATCTTATTGACAACGACCAAATTTCTCAAGAACAATATAATTCAACTTTCATATTTTGATACCTTCTAGATGCATTGAACTATGCCCTATCCTATACTTGGTTGTACCTTTCAGTTGTCAGTACATATCAACAACTAATACCACCTCATGAAGTATTAAGAGCCATCTACAGCAAGGCACTTCTAGCTCGCATTCAACTCTAGTTAGTGATAGATAAACCCTTGGGAGTTTCTTATTTCAAGGTAGATTTGCATTGTGTTGTACTTATCTATTTTGGATAATATTAGACTAATTGGATTGTGATTATGGATGGGGTATTTTAACTTGCGAAATTGGTTGTGTCTAATGTCTATTGAGTGTTGATGAATGGCTAGATCATGAATTATACAAGCTAGTTAAGATTTTGGGTTAATGATTCTTTATATTTTAATTATTACTTAGTCAAAGATGCAGACCTGCTTAGTAATGCCCATTAAACATTGAATCTAATGGTACTCGGATGACACTTGGAATTTAAAATTTCACAATTTAATTTGTTTTAAGACTAATTTAGATTATACCTTGATGTCATTATGCACTTTAAATATGCAAAGTCGGGCTCGTATTGGAGGATGGAATAGACTGTGTTAATTACCTTACTTGCTATATGAATTGTCAATGTCTTGTAATTTGATTTAATGTACACCTCCCTTGCAATACTGTGATAGTAGTGAGTAATTTAATGAGTTAATAATGATTCACTATCGCATTATGACTTAATGTAGATAACCTTGTTGATTGCGATCTTGAGGGTTATGTTATTGTCATTAGCTTAGTAGGCTTGGTTTGCTTGTGATGGGTGGGATGTAGACACCTCCATGTTCCTCAGAACAGTTGCTAGCCCTAAGACAATAAATGGTTAAAATCGATGGGAACCTGGGCTTGAGCATTGCTTATGTGTCTTGGAGGTCCTAACCATTACAGGCTAGGAGGGGCGGGTAGTGAGTCTTATTATTTTGTCATTGATTGTTGTTCATTACTGGAAAATGTTGATGTGCATCTTAGATATTTATGTTGATACCACAGTTGTATGCATCATTATTCATCATCATGTGGCAGCCCAAAGTATAATGTCTTGTTACCCTTGTACACCCGCACACACACAAAAAAAAATTGCACTTTTTATAAGAGGTTTCTCGTCATAACGAGGAGGATCGTTACATGTGGTATCAGAGCGGGTTCAACCCACAACATGGGATCACTAAGAATTTCATTGACATGATTGGATTATACTATTTCTAATCGATTTGATTGTGTGCGTGCAGGTAATCATGGTTAGAGGATGTCATGGAGGAAGATGACTGGGTGCTATAGGAGGAGGCGTGACGCCCCCAGTAGCATCCACACCGGAGGGATCAAACCCCTAGGGAGAAGAGCAGGTTTTCAGACATGAGCAGATAGTAGTTGGTGATGTATTTGGGATGATGAGATCCTTTCAGCGCATGTCTGAGGCATTGATCATCCATTTGGACAGAGATGAGGCCAGAGCATAGACACTCGTTGTTGTTTTACTGTGCGCTTCGGTCGGTACAGGTAGCATTCACTGTGAACTCGAGAAGGTCAAATTTCCCGAGTTCTTTGGTTCCCCGGACGATGCAGCCACCGAGGAATGGTTGGAGAACATGGCGATGTGCTTCGCACTTCATGATTATACCTCCAACATGAAGGTCTGCATGGCGATCTTTCAACTGAAGGGGAGAGGTCTTCTATGGTGGAAGACGCTCCTACAACAACTGAACATGGTCGATGGGAGGTCGTACAGTGCCCGAGTATGAGGTCCATTTTATGGAGCTGCTCCGGTATGCTCTGCACCTTAACATGGAGAAACTTAAGGTCAAGAGGTTCGTGTTTGGCCTTAATGACAGCCTACATACAAAGTTTAAGATTTTGATGCCTCAAACCTTGCACGATGTCGTCCAGAAGGCCCTCATAACAGAGGAGGAGATTATTAGTGGGGGTTAGACCAGGACTCCGTTGAGACCAGCAGGGAAGGTTTCATTTGGAACACAGCAGCACTAGACACCAGCAAGACATACGTCGGGATATCGTGTCTTCCAGAGGGATCCAATTTTACTACAAAATGAAGACCGACGCCTCAACAGTGGGCACCTTACCAGGGACCACAACAACAACAGCAACAACAGTTTAGGCCTGTTCAACAGAACAAACCCGGGTTCCGGGATGGTGGGTCGTCATCTTCTACTTTGGGTACTAAGACTACTAAGCCGAAGAAGGGGTGTTGGATGTGTGGGGAGCCACACTACCATCGCGACTGTCCTGTGGAGAGGACCAGAGCGTATGAATCAGCCGTACCCACTATAGTGGGAGATATGGGCAAGGCCCATCAGATTCATGCAGCGGTGAATAACCGCCAGGTAGAGCATCAGTCGACTGTGCTTGAGATGACAGGTACCTTCGCCATAAATGATTTTAGGGGCGAAATTTCGCTCATGGGCGAAATTAAGGGGCCTCCAATTTTTTATTGGGTAAATTTTTTGTATTAGAGTGATTTTTTTAAACTTATATCATTAGCCCATAATTTTTTTAGGGGAAAAGTCATGTACAGAGTTAGCCCATGTTTTTAGGAGGGATAGAGGAAAAAAATTATATTTAACCCCTGAAATTTGGAGGGACAAGCTTCCATTAGCCAAATTTCTAGAAATATGAGAATTTTTTATAGCTTCTTCGCCCTGCCATTTGGTAAAATCGGGGTTTATGGTTTAATTTCGCCCTGATTTTGTGGTATGGGTAGTGGGTAGCTACAATATTCCCTTTGCCCGATTTCCAAAGAACATGAAAATTTTTAGCCCTCCCACATGGTATAAATTATATGGGATCTGAAATGCATTCCCCAGTTTACATCTTTGTGGTTATTTGAATTTCCCCTTTGGGCCCTTGACGGAATAGAGGTTTACGGTTTTACTTCTGCTACCTTTTATTTCCCCTTTCGGCCTTAAGGTTTACGGTTTTAGTATTTTACTCTTCGACGTTCTTCTGCTGGGTAATGAGTTACTCCCAGGTTTGGCCCAGGCACCAGTGACCATATTTTGTTAGCATTCCAACAGAGGAGGACCCCACTCACGACTCGACGCTGAGGCTCGACCACACTGGCAAAATCACATATCTGGATTCTGATTTTGTACGTTTCCATCAAACAATTGGTGTAGGGTAGTCACAGCTTCAGAGAGGTGCTACTGCTTACTAATTTTCTATTTGTTGAACATATAAGTTAGTGAATGTCTTTTTACATCCATCCGGTGTAATTTTCATCAAACCTGTAATATAAGAGATAACTCTATTCAAATAGCATTTAAATTGTTTAATTTTCACTTTCTAAATTGGCTTGAATGATATGAACTTTATGGTGTTTACATTTCACAAGGTCAATTGAATTCTGAGGTAAAATCGATTCTAATTGGGCTCCAACACTTATCATATATTGCTTATATTTCTACTTCAAGATGTATCAATACTAACAATGATTCAATGCCTCATCTGAGATGCTAAAACTCTGCCCATCGTAGCATCAATATTTTTTATCATCAAGAATGCTATTAAATATTCGTTTTCTCATCCAATCAATGCCACTACCAACTGCCTTTGATATCTTAGCAAGAAATAATTTTGTGCCCCTTTTCTAATGCTAATCACTATAGCTACAAGTTGGAATTTTCTTAGGAAGAAATATCTTTTTGCCTTTTTTGTCTCAAGCTAAACACTGTCATTCCCCACCAACATTCAAATTTCTCCTCAAGAAAACATTTTGTTTCTCAGCAAGTAGTTACCCTACGATTCCAATCCCACCACAAAAAAAAATGATGAATCAATCACCATG
>JZKD02S1647945.1:218977-282884 GCA_000966675.3 Picea glauca | reverse complement strand
TATATATACATATTATATTATTGATAAAATAGCCTTCAATTTTTCCTATGTATCATGGGGATTCACCCAATTATTATACATATAAATTTAGGGGGTGTTCTTAAAATCACCACTGAGCTTCGCTGACCAGACCCTTAGTATTTTGATAGATCCCAGTGCTACCGAGAGTTTCATTTCTGGTGCAGCGCTAAAAAGGATTAAGGTAAAGGCAATCAAACAGGATGAGTCTAGCTTCGTGGAGATGGCCTCGGGAGCCAAACAAAAGGTTGGAGGAAAGCTTACGGGTTGTGCCCTTAACCTAGGAGAGTTTGTCACAAGGGAAAACCTATACATCATGATCCTAGGATCTTATGATGTCATGTTTGGTATGGATTGGTTGGAATCGCATGAGGCGATACTCAACTGTAAGACAAAACGGTTGAGCTTGGTCAATGACAAGGGACATAGACGTGTGATTGTAGGATGGAACCAGGGAGTTTCCCTCAGGTTCATCTCTTCCTTAAAGCTATGGAAGAGTATGCACAAGGGGTGCAAGCTTTATGAGATCGTTGCGTTAAATGAGAAGGGAGTAGCAGAAGGTCTAGAACACCTTCTGGTGGTGAGAGAGTTTGTGGATGTATTTCTAGAGGAGTTACCTGGGATGCCGCCAGAGAGAGATTTGGAGTTTACCATATACCTAAAATCGGGGACTGACCAGATAGCAAGAACGCCTTATCGGATGTCGACCACGGAGTTACAAGAGTTGAAAATGAAACTAAAGGAGTTTTTGAACCTGGGATTGATACGTCCTAGTGTGTCACTGTTGGGTGCACTGGTTATTTTCATATGAAAGAAGGATGGAACATGGAGACTTTGCATTGACTACCATCAACTGAACAAGGCCACGATCAAGAATCAATATCCCTTGCCAAGAATTGATGATCTGTTCGATCAAATGAAGGGTGCGACGGTGTTCTCCAAGAATGATTTGCGATCAGGGTATCACCAGTTGCAGATCAAGGAGGATGATGTCCCTAAGACCACCTTTAAGATGAGGTTTGGACATTACGAGTTTACTATTTTACCATTTGGACTCACAAACGCCCTAGGAGTATTTATGAGTTTGATGAACAGGGTGTTCCGCAAGTACTTGGACAAGTTCATCCAAGTGTTCATTGACAATATTTTGATTTACTCTCGTACAACGGAGGAGCATGACGAGTGATTTTCCTTGGTACTACATTGTCTACAAGGGCACAAATTGTATGGGAAATTGTCCAAATTCTCTTTTTATCAATCGAAGATTCACTGCTTAGGGCATGTCATTTCCAGCGAAGGGATCACCGTGGATCTAGCCAAGGTCGAGGCTATTATGGAATGGCATGTGCCAACAAATGTCATAGAAGTGCATAGCTTTATGGGTTTAGAAGGATACTATCGACAGTTTGTCGAGGGCTTTTCGATGATAGCAAATTTGATCACAGAATTGTAGAAGAAAAATAAGAAGTTTGTTTGGACCGAGAAATGCGTGGAAGCATTTCGGAGGCTTAAGGATTTGTTGACGACAACGCCGATACTAAAGGTCCCTAACATGGACACGAATTTCTTGGTATGCACAGACGCATCCAAGGAAGGCTTAGGAGGAATATTGATGCAAGATGGGCGAGTAATTGCTTACATTTTCAGGAAACTGAGAAGGCATGAGGAGAACTACGCGATGCATGATTTGGAGTTATTAGCCATCGTATATGCCTTGAAGGTTTGGATACACTACCTAGTTGGACGAAAGTTTGAACTAAAGACTGATCATTGTGGACTACAACACATTTTTACGCAAAGCAACCTGAACGTGCGACAATGGCATTGGTCAGAATTTCTTAGCGAGTATGACTTTGAGATTACTTACATAAAGGGAACAGTGAACCAAGTAGCAGATGCTTTGAGTTGGAGACCACACATCCATTCAGTGTTGCCTCTTCAGACGATTCTACATGAGAATATTCTCACTTTAAAGCGTGATGATGATTGGTACAAAGAGGTCGAGGGTTTTATCGGAAAAAACACAATGATGGTACCACGATATGAGGGATTTTCATTTGATAGCGATGGGTTATTGAGGTTTAAAATTCGTATTTATGTATCGCCAAATGAGGAGTTGAGGATGTTGATCCTGAGCGAGGCTCATAGAGCAGTTTACATGGCTCACCCAGGAGTCATGAAGATGAGGGAAGATCTTAAACCCTTATTCTTCTAGAGGGGAATGAAGGCCGACATAGTTAACTATGTGGCCAGATGTCTGGAGTGTCAGCAGGTAAAGGCTGAACATAGACACCCAGCAGGATTACTACAACCACATGCCATTTCGGAATCAAAATGGGAAGTTATTTCGATGGATTTGATTGTTGGATTGCCACTGACGGTAAGGAGACATGACTCTATTTTTGTAGTAGTAGACACTCTGACGAAGGGTGTTCACTTTATTCCTATGTGTACAACGTATCAGGCAGCTGACATAGCTAGAGTTTTCATTAGTGAGATTGTGAAATTGCATGGCATGCCTAAGAAGATTATATCCGATCGAGGATCATTGTTTACTGGATGATTTTGGATGAGTTTCCAAGAGGCCTTGGGAACCCAAATTAACTTTAGTATTGTGTATCACCCAGAGACTGACGAACAGACCGAACGAATGAACCAGACCTTAGAGGACATGTTGCACATGTACGTGATGGACCAAAAAAAGTATTGGGAAGAATTCTTTCCATTAGTGGAGTTCACTTACAACAACAGTTACCATAGCACCATTAAGATGGCACCTTTCGAGTTTCTGTACGTGCGACCGTGTTGGATGCCCTTGAGTTGGGATCAGCTTGAGGATAGGTTCCTGGTGGGACCAGAAGTGATCCAAGAAATGGAAGATAAAATGCAAACCATAAGACAAAGGATTAAAGAAGCGCAGGATCGATAGAAGAGTTATGCCGATGCGCACAGAGTTGATCGTAGTTACGAGGTCGGTGATCAAGTCTTCTTGCGAGTTAAACTACATAACAGTTCGATTAAGTTTGGGAAGGGAGATAAACTCACTCTTAGGTATGTGGGACCTTTTGAGATTGTGGAGAGAAAGGGGCCTGTGGCCTATCGAATAGCCTTGCCTGATTCCTTGAGGCATATGCACGATGTTTTTCATGTATCTATTTTGAGACATTACATTAGTGATCCTACACATGTTATTGACATGAGTTCCTTCCAGGTATTGGACGAGGGAGCGCTCACGGCTGAGCCGGTCCGCATCTTATATCATTGCGTTCAACAATTATAAAGTCAAACGGTAGATCAGGTCAAGGTCCAATGGCACAACTATAGTCCACACTCGGCAACCTGGGAGGATGCATATGATATGCGCCACCAGTTTCCATTTTTGTTTGATAGATAGACATATGATACTATGATACACTTATTTCAACATCTATACTATGAAACTTCGGGATGAAGTTTAGACCAAGAGGGGGGTGTATGTAACATCCCTCTCTATCACACTGAGCGAACTTATTCTTTGAGGACACCTACTCGCAAGTGATTCGGATTATTATGCTATTAAAACATTTGACTTTGATTATTATGCGTTATGGGTAGATGACTTGTTGTTTTACTTCATTGACATAGACAGGTGCTATTGACTCAGTTTTATTGAGTGTGCAGGGTTTTGGACCTTGAGGATGAAGAGGCATCGATGGAACCCATTGGACTATGCTATTGGGCTATGATATGATGTGGATATCTTCTGACATGATTTATTGATGATGCAGGCTGACGATAGCTTGCTGAGAAGACTCACATATGGAGTAAAGGGGTCAAACACGACTACCAGAGAGTTTGAGGGAGAGGTGTGGACAGCAGCCCTGCCATAGCCTACTAGCACTCCTACCGTGGCTCGAACTATAGGTTAACAATTACCTAGTTTGAGAGAACCCACGATGTCGTGAGGGAAGACTGTGATAGTTGCTCGCGATGATTCTAAGGGGCACGCAATAAGGTGGGGGCCTTATTCCTTAGAAGCCCTTAGTCTCCCACAAGTTCACCTGGCGAAGTGTTGACTCTAGGGGTTATTGATGTATACCAATCAGTCAAGAAGCAAGTGGCACCCTTGGAGCACATAGTGCATCCTAAAGGGAACGTCGTGCAAGGAAACAAAAGAAGCGAGTGACACCCTTGGAGCATGTAGTGCGTCCTGAAGGGCATGTCATGTTGATGATGATAGAGGAACAAACCTAGATGGCCCTAAGACATTTATCTCATTAACAAATTTTTAAACAACTTCCCTAATTAAATGTCGCCCAGTTCAGAATCTAATTTCTAAGTCTAAAACTTCGCTAAGGGTAAAACTTTGTCTACCTTTAAGAAAATATCTCTATAAAAATAAAATAATAAAAGTTAAAATAAAATTTAAAACCACTTAAGTGATAATTGTGGTACTTCATAAAATTTTTTGGTAACATGAAGAGACTAAGAATTAAATGAAATATGTGGATGTTAAACGTAAAGAGGCAATTAATTATTTTAACTTATGATAGTTTAAAAAAAAATACTAAATTAATAATAGAAGGGAAAATAGGTTAAATTGCACAACTGTCATTTTTAAAAGGGGAAAGAGGAAATTATAAAATTTATGAAACTAGGGAAAGGAGGTAACATAAAAAGGGAAAGAGGGGAACTTATGGTAAAAAGTAGGAGGTCAACTTAGTAAAGAATCTGCATTTAAGAACCTTCTAAATTGAACTAAATTAGCAACTTCGTAATAGGGAAAGTCTTTAAAACCTGTAAGGGAATCTAGGGACACCTAGGAGTAAATTTAGGAGTAACTCTAGGTGTGTGAGGGAAATGAGACAATTAATAATTTAAAGAAATTAATTGTTGGAGGAGAGTGGGGGATGGATGACACTTGTACGAAGGAGAATTTTTAGAAGATTTTTATTAAAACTTAAATTAAATGAGATTTAGGGAAAGATTGGAAGTTCTAAAACTCTATAAAAGAGAGGAAGGATGAGGAAGAATGGAGATCGATTGTTAGCGTAACGTTACGCTGTCGGATTAGTGACTTGACTGATTTACTTGTGGGGAGATGGGATTTCCCAGCTCAGATAGGAGTGGTAGCTCGGCCTTGTGAGGCGAGATGTGAGCTAGACGTACCATCTGGATAATGTGTGGCCCCTTTGTGGCTCGGGGAGCTAAGGGGGAAGCAGAATACTCCTAGCATTGGCTGGGAGGTACTGGTGCAGTCTTGACGGTTGGCAAGTGGGAGCGACATGGAGCACGCAGACGTCATTCGAGGCGGGTGATAAGGCAATGATACACTCGTTATTTTTAGAGTAGAATGAATTATGAATTTATGCTTGATCTATATGTTGATTGTAAATGGATGAAATCTTCCTTGAGCTTTTTCCCGTTCGATTGATTGCCTAAAATTATTGTGGTCAGCGTTCTGGTTTGGGTTTTACTGTTCCTTGGTTTGGATCTTTATGCTTCTGCATTAGTCTTCGTGCTCCATTTTCCTGGATGTTGTATATTATCATTTAAATTATTGATGTATATTTTTACAGTCATTAACAATCACTATTCTAGTTATAATGCATTGATGTATATACATGGAGGCGTGTAATGGCGAATTCGTTAGATAATGGATCCTGTATATTCGTATTTAATTAATGGTGGTGTAGTTTCTTAATCCGTTGACAATCCCAGGTATAAATTTAATTCATTGTTGTATGCACATGGAAGTGATATAAACGTAACGAATTTATCACTGTGTGTTAATGTGGAGAATTCCTGTGAAAAGTGTTAATGTGTAATAGGTGTGATTTTCCATTGAAGAAAACAATTTAAAAGGGAAATCCATGATAGAAATGGAATTATGATAGCGAACTCATGCAACGATTTAGAGACATTGCATAATGGAAAAATCGAATGTAAATGTGTTCTAGCAAATTCATTTTGTAATGGTTACTGCAAATTCGTTCTGGCAATGTGTTCTGGCAATTTCGTTTTGTATGGTTACTACAAATTCATTTATGGAAAAATAATTTAACTACTGCCAGGGGCGGATCTCTACCATGTTGACTGTCACTCAGCTTGTTGATTACCTTGTCTATTATTACCTTACACCGGCCTTTTTAATGTTACGAGAATTTACCTTACACCTATTTTAATGTACACGGATTATTCCTTCTTGGTTGAGCAAATAATTTTCTTTTCTGAGTGAACTCCTCTTTTTTTGAGCGACTTCATCCTTGAACGATTTTTTATTTTGCTATGTGACTTCATGAGTGTGTTTTGAGGAGCAATGATGGTTAGTTGTAGCGAACCTGTCATTCCTCACTGACGGCAATTTAAATTACCTTTTGTTGAGAATTGCAAGAAGACTGTCTATTTTTAACTGTTACCTCGCGTTTCCCTTCCTCACTTTACCTAACAGTGATTTTACTGACCCTTACGATCTAGAAAATGCACAGACTAAATATATGCTTTTATATATGTTTACTAGCCCTCACGACTTGGAAAACACATAGACATAATGGAATGATGTTCCTTTGGATACGTTTTTTTTTACATATAAATTGTTTAAAATTTTGTATTGTTAAACTTGTTCTAATTAAGTTTACCATAGGGGGTATGTTGGGGTTTACTTTTAAGTTATTGTGATTTGGTTCCAATGTGTGAATTTTGTTGATTAAAAATTTATAGTTGAACAATTATTAATTTGTGTTCTAAATTTATACCTGAACTATAAGCTGCATAGTTACTAGAGTTCACTACTAACGTTGTTATTAGTAGTGTAGGAGTATTATAACTTGAGCTTAGTATCGACCTTTTATTAGTTGTCTTGAGTTTTCAAATATATCCATACTAACCCAAGCTTCAATTTATATGTGGTTGTTTTGTTTATTATTTTAATTATGAAGGTAATTTGTTATTCAAATTTTATTGATTATAAACATGCATATCTTATTGACAACGACCAAATTTCTCAAGAACAATATAATTCAACTTTCATATTTTGATACCTTCTAGATGCATTGAACCGTTCCCTATCCTATACTTGGTTGTACCTTTCAGTTGTCAGTACATATCAACAACTAATACCACCTCTCAAAGTATTAAGATCCATCTACAACAAGGCACTCGTAGCTCACATTCAACTCCAGTTAGTGATAGATAAACCCTTGGGAGTTGTGTATTTCAAGGTAAATTTGCATTGTGTTGTACGTATCTATTTTGGATAATATTAGACTAATTGGATCGTGATTATGGACGGGGTATTTTAACTTGCGAAATTGGTTGTGTCTAATGTCTATTGAGTGTTGATGAATTGCTAGATCATGAATTATACAAGCTAGTTAATATTTTGGGTTAATGATTCTTTATATTTTCATTATTACTTAGTCAAAGATGCAGACCTGCTTAGTTACGCCCATTAAACATTGAATCTAATGGTACTCGGATGACACTTGGAATTTAAAATTTCACAATTTAATTTGTTTTAAGACTAATTTAGATTATACCTTCATGTCATTATGCACTTTAAATATGCAAAGTCGGGCTCCTATTGGAGGATGGAATAGACTGTGTTAATTACCTTGCTTGCTATATGAATTGTCATTGTCTTGTAATTTGATTTAATGTACACCTCCCTTGCAATATTTTGATAGTAGTGAGTAATTTAATGAGTTAATAATGATTCACTATTGCATTATGCCTTAATGTAGATAACCTTGTTGATTGCGATCTTGAGGGTTATGCTATTGTCATTATCTTAGTAGGCTTGGTCTTCTTGTGATGGGAAGGATGTAGACACCTCCATGTTCCTCAGAACAGTCGCTAGCCCTGAGACCTTAAATGGCTAAAATCGATGGGAACCTGGGCTTGAGTGTTGCTTATGTGTCTTGGAGGTCCTAACCATTGCAGGGTAGGACGGGCGGGTAGTCAGTCTTATTATTTTGTCGGTTGATTGTTGTTCATTGTTGGCATATGTTGATGTGCATCTTAGATATTTATGTTGATACCGCATTTGTATGCGTCATTATGCATCGTCATGTGGCGGCACAGAGTCTAATTTCTTGTTACCCTTGTACACACGCACACACAAAAAAATAAATTTTGCACTTGTTATAAGAGGTTTGTCATCGTAATGAGGAGGATCGTTACAATTTGTTCTTACTACTAATGGTTCCACAGTGGGTTATATTGATTTTCCTTGGCTCTATAGTATTTCAACGTTGTTAGTTGGTCGATTGGGAAAACCACGAGGGTTATACCCTGCATCCTCTAAGTGTTGTTACAGAACCAGAATGGAACCTTGCTCCTCTGTCTGTAGTCTCTCCTATCATGGGAATTATCACCCTATCTATGAAGTTAATTGTGGTATACCTTTTGTGTGCACCATTGGTCTCATAGGTTCTCACCCAATGATGGGATTCGACTCCATGTCTCCCTATGTTGTTCCACAAAGAAAACCCTCATTTTCTCAAAGCCCGGGTTTTGATAGAGAAAATTGTTATGGCTGCCAGGTAGACTGTTGGTTGTTATGAGTTGTTGTTGTATTGTCGATAGTGCTCAATTTTTGGTTCCTCTCTATTGATTGTGTTGACAGTGGTGTTGGTTTTGGTATTTAGTCACTACATTGGTTATTGTGAAAATCAAATTGATAAACTCAGCATGGTAATTGGTTGACTGGAGAATTGGTTTGAATGCACAATCGTTGTCTCTTACATTACAATTATTGAATTGTTAACCCAACATTAGTTTACAATTGGTTAATGCACATCAATTCTCTGTGCATGATGCATGGTTATTTGTGGCATTCCTACAATATGTTAAGTTGAGTTAATGATTGATGTGACTATGTGTTTTAAATGGTTGATGCAGTATTGCAATTGTGGTGATTATGGCCCAACCAACCACTGTAATTGTTATCAATATTATTTGATTGCGCCATCAGAGAGGGTCATGCATTTTTAAACATGGCTTGGTTGCAATTTGATCAATTTATTTTATGAGATTAGGTATAATGTTTTTTCCTCATTGTATTGGATTGATAACCCAACATTGTGAATATTTAGAGTCAAAAAAAATTGGGCCTATACAGTCACATAAATACTCTTGTGTTTTTTCGAATGGTCTGTGTACTCCACAACATAGTGTGAGTTGAAGTGGTGATTGTTGTCTGTGTATCTAAATGGAAAGGCCATGATCTTTGCAATTTAAATATGGATCATTGTGTTGACTGTCCACTATGTATGTTTAATGAATATCATGCATTTTAATAGTGATAGGAACCAGTGTTGTGGAAGTATGATCTCATTACAATTTAATTGTATATGGAATTGAGGGATTAAATAGGGCATGATTTTTATGTCTGTGTTGATGAAGGTGGTTGATTTTGACGCTCAACAGAGTGGAATTAAGTGACTTTTTTTTTTATTTGGGATTTTTTTTTAAATATTAAATGGATAAATGAGAAGAACATAACTCCTCTATAGGATTGTTGTGGAATGAAAATTGCCTTGTTTAATGACATTGTGTTACAGATTGACTGCAAACAGTAAGAAAGTTAATGCACATAATTGTTTAAAGTTTTACACACTATTTGTTCTTTTGGAACAATGTTCATTTTGGTTGGTGTTGAATCTTTTACGTCGATGTGGAATGATTTTATGGATTACTTAATTAATTTTATGAACAATACTCGCTCTCTCTCCCTACCATTATTTCTCTTTTCACTAATTACAACTCCCTTGCCTTCCCACATCCATTTTTCACTCCCTATTCTAAAATTTAATTACAATCAAGGGAAATGTTATATTGAAGCAGTTTTGAAGTCACAGTTTCTTGGTTGGATCAAAGTGATATTTTCTTTGGTTTGCATTACAATTGATTATGTGTTGTCTTTGAGAAGTAATCATGTTTTTTCCCTCTCATTATATCATGTTTTGCTCAATACAAACCCCTCGCATATCCCAAGACATTTTGTTCATCCCCTGCTCATTGATAATAGTTAAACAATTTATATGGATTGGATTGCATCAACCTGATATGTTGTTGAGCTAAAGTCTTTTTCATATTTTTAAGGAGTTTTCATGTATGGATGTAAAGGAATATTTTCTAATCAATCATGCATGCAAGAATAAGATTCTTCAGATAAGGTAGCCATGGCAGAGGCAACCAAGGGAGAGGTAATTGGAACAGAGGCCCAAGAAGGCCAAGGTTATCCGTACACTTTGGTGCTGACTTGCAAGAGTTAGGCCAGATGTTTCAATTTCATTGGGAAAGGGGTGGTCCAACCTAGGACTGAAAGGCCTCCCTTCCAAACTCCACAATCCCATGGTATTCCTGTGCCCCCTCATGTCTCATTGCAACCCAAGGTTCCCAAAAACGATGAATGGAAAGAGATTGTCCACCCGACAATCTCCCAACATCGTGGCTAGCCCAATTTGTCCCTACTTTCTCCTCCATTTGTTAACTAGACTTCCCAAGGTACACCTGTCCACTCACCAATTTAGTCCTCTCATTCTAGAAAAAGGTTGAAAACCAAGGCCCACCATGCCCTTGACAAAGGAAAAGCCATTGTTGCCCCTTACTCACCCTCCAATGGCTCTAATAAATCTGTGTTTTCCCAGATGCATTTGATGGATGATTGTTCTCACATGATCAATGAGATTAGGCCTGAAGGCTCAACACAAGCAAATGCAAATTCAGGAAAATCGAAGGGTGATAGCAACAATCAAGAAAATATTTCATCTTGGAGTGGGAAATATGGGTTTTGATTTTTTATGTTATTTATTGTTGATGACAGTTGACTTCAGAAGTTTTGGACAACATTTGGCTTTTTGTATATGAGTAATATATTTTTTGAAAATAATTTCAAATATCAATGAAATAAATTGTCAAATGTTAATGTGATGATGGAAGTCACAAGGTGGGGTGTTTTTATTTTATTTATTTTTAAATAAAAATATGGAGCCTATTATATTACCATAAACCAAGTACATAAGTTGTTGGTAATGCCAGTTGTCCCGCCTGAACAAGAAACCAGGACAGTTGGACATCCCATGCCATTTGTCGCCCAATTCACAAAATTAACAAAATTTACAGTGTCACGTCCTGCCGGAAGGAAACCAGGACTATTAGTATTGAGCATGAAACTAGTTACCCTGACTAGTTCTAAGAAAAGCTGATAACTAGATGGCCTAGGGCCTAAATTATAACAAGAAAAACAAAGTCTGGTTCTTAGCATTATGTAACCTTTGAGCCTACACCCTTGTCCTCATCCTCGTGCTTCCACCATCCTGCTGGGAGCACATAGTCTTGCGCACATGTCGGGCATTGTTTCTTTGGCAGAGTTCTGGAGTGAGCCGCAAAGAGCATGTCGAGTCTCTGATTCATTCTCGCCAAGAGGAAGATCTAGTCATCCAGCAGATTCCTCATCTCAAAGACGAGATTAAAGTATCCCCAGTCGACTGAAGGTGGCTGCTCCGGGCAATGTCTGTCAATTAACCCCTCAAGGTTGGTCACTTTTTCTTCCTGATTCATGTGCACCTCCGCTTCCCTAGTAGGTTCGGGGGGAACCTCCTCTTCTACGTAGCAAGGAGAGTAAGGCATCTCTGAGCTGGTGGCATGAGGGGCGAGCAGATTGCTTGTGGGTGGTGGCTTGTTGTCCAGACAAAAATTCAATCTCGGCTTCCAGTTGTCCGGTACTATAAACAAAGTGTGCTCAGGGGGGCTCTCCAGGCCTCCTTCCAGAATGACTTCCTCCACGTTCGCCATTAGAGGCGTGCGTGGTTTGTTTCTTCTTCTCTTAGCTGCCATTTCTATGGAAATCTCAAAGTTCTTCTTTCTCTTGCACCGTGACTCCGTCATGTACCAGGTTGCTCCCCTCCGCAGCTTCCCTCTCGCTCGGGGCATGGTGGTGGTCTGACGAATTTCCTGGGTGCTCTCTCAAAAGGTCGTTATGTTCTTGAAAGTTGGCAAGATCGCCGAGGAGGCTGCAAGGAGAGACAATGAGAACTGGACAATGAGAATTGGTGCTAAAATGCCCGCCATAGCCACTAAAATCTCCTGGTTAGTGCGCTGATGGCACGTACCCTTCCCTTGCGCAAGGGGCCTCATCGTTTGAATGTGCCTTCTCGTGTCCATGGTGAGTTAAGGTCATAGGTAATGTGGGCCAGTGGATGAATTAATGTTGCGTCCTGGCTTAATCCTGCGTGGCACAATTGTGCCTCGTGTCACCTCATCTGGGGAGGAGGGGTGTTTTTATTAATTAACTAGTTATTTTATGATTGTTAAGAGTTAAAGGGAGTCATAAGGGGTCCCACCTAGTAGTTATTATTTATTTATAACCCTTATTATGATTATTTATTTTCCCTCGAACTAAAAATTTGGTTGAGTCTTTAGATAAATTAACTAATGAGGTAGTTCAACTATGTAATGTACCTCAAATTCACCATAAAAAAAAAAAAATCTATGACATAATTCAATTTCGTTTAAGCTTAGAATTTAAGAGAAGGTAAGATTCATTTATGTCCATAATGACACTATTATGCCAGTCTAGTTTACCTCGAACATAAAATCTTATGTGAATAAACTCTTCCATAATTCTATCACTTCCCTTGACTCTCATACTACTCCAACATGATTATATGTATTTAGGCAGTATCTAAACTTAGGTCGAAGGAACCTTTGAGAGTTCAGAGAGATAAATCTTAGGTGGGAGCACAACTGTCGTTAGATCAGTTGGAGAAAGGATCTGGGTGCACAGAGTTTAACCTCTGGGAGGTCACGCAGGAAATTAACTAAAATGAACGGTGGAGACACTTTGGGGAGAAGTGTCGAAAATGTGAGAATCATCATATCTAGAAAAGATGTGTGAGGTTTAAACCTTGTAATAGCAGAAGGAAGAGGACTCATCAAGTCTCGAAAGCATCAGGACTGAAATTAGATCTGAACCGTTGGTTCAATTCGGGGACATGTGGTTGTCGGTCATCGTTTCGGCACCCAGGAAACCAAAGGGCAAGACCCCTCATTTTCACAAGTTGCAAAATTCCGATACACGAAACCTCGAATCAATTTAGTGTGAAAGGTTTCATCATTTCGGCACCCGAGAAATCGAAGGGAAAGACCCCTCATTTTCGCAAGTCGTGAAATCCCAATATATGAAACCTCGATGCGCTCTATAGAGTTAGCCCCAGGTCATAGGGCATGGTCACATGGACGAGGGCTAAAGGAGGAGCCAACACCTATTAATCCCTTTTTGGCATTTCGGGACCCGAGAGTTCGAAGGACCTAGAAACGTTGTCATGAGAGTCGCGAAATCCTGAATCGCAAAACCCTGAAACGCGAAAAGTGAGTGTTGGTTCGGAACAAAGAAGAGAACCGAAAAATGGGCGCATGCGCAAATTTTCTCAAATGGAATTCAACCATCATTATGGATAGTTATTTTGACTCGATTCCTTCATTGGATTTTATTTCAATTTTGCATACTGGTTATCTTTGAATTCCCGAAATTTTACAAAGGTTTAGTTAGAATGTTGTTCTCTATTGTATTCCCATATTTGTTGTCTGTACAGTCTAAGTTTTTATGCATTGTATGGAATCTATGCATTTCCAAAGGCCCACATATTTTGAATAACATCTCTCAAAAGAAAAGGGGCTCTAGAGTATTAAGTTGTTGTACAGGTATCAAGCAAGATACAAATATATGCATATAATTTTATTTATTGCTTATCCTAGTCATGCATCGATACTTTAGTAATGTTATTACTTTGTATAGCTCATTACAGAAATATACGAATAGTCAGTCATTGTTGTTCCTATTTATACATCGACATTTCTTTGATCATTATCATCATCTAAGGGAATCTATACAGAGAAATAAAAAGGAAGGGAGTCTGAGATTGCTAAAGTAATCAGTTCTGCACATTTAAATATGCTTTTAATCGCAAGGTTCATATTTTGGCATTCGGGACTTGCTTGTTACAAATGCGCAGAGTTCATTTTCTCTACTAAACCCCAAAATCCTGAACCTCGAAACCCCAAAATGTTGGGCCCACAGTCTCTTCGCATTTCGCGATTTGGCATTTCTTATTCATTATGTTGGTGTGTAAGGTGTTCGTAAACTCAGAAACCCCAAAATGCTAGGCCCACAGTCTCTTCACATTTTGTGATTCGACATTTCTTGTATCAATTTGTTGGTGTGTAAGATATTCGTAAACCCCAAAATCCTGAACCCTGAAACCCCGAAATGCGGAGCCCACATCCTTTTCTCATTTAGCGATTCGGAAAACAACATGGTATTTTGTTTTTGTGTTCGGCGTTTGTAATCGTCGAAACCCAATTGACCTCTATTTCTCAAACCCTTCTATTATCTACAGTTTAAGCCATTAAACAACTGTCTAACTACAAAATTTTAAATACTTAAAGGGGTTTCCAGCAACTCTAGTTCTGAATGAGATTATTGGCCACCTATAACCATCATATCATTTGTAGTTGTAGTAATATTTGATAGAATTATATCGTGGGAAAAAAATTTAGAATTTCCTATTCGATTAATTCCATACTATGAGGCATATACTCGCCCGAGTAGATTTCATATTCTGAGCCTTTTTCATAGCAATATAAATATTCCATTCATCTAGATTTAGTTCCCAATCCATCATTAATTCTATACAAGGAACTTTGATGTACTACAATTTACCCTATGACTACCTCTGTAAAGCAGAGATCAAGATTATCGGAAAAGGATTGCTTCCATAATTTAGCCATGCAATGACTTTTCGACTGTTGTAATAAGTAAAAGACAATTTCTAACAACTATTTAGAATTCAGTCTAATCATAAAGAGTCACTCGAAAATTAATTTACAGGATATTCGGTTAGCATTTAGACCCCATACACACGAACAGGTTCTTTTTCGGGTATTATACCAAATTTGATATACTACATCAGGGATCTAATCATTTAACAGTGAATTGGAAAATAGAAAATTCATTACAACAAACATATATATGATCGTTTAAATAGAGAAGGAAAAGAATCAACATATCTGAACCAGTTTTGCGGGAAGACAAAGGGAACATCCACGTTCCTCCCAACCGTACAGTAGGGAAACCAAAACCACTTTCCCGATTCACCCCCTAGCCTGACGATGAATCCATGAGAGCGAACTTGGAGACTCCTCCTCAAAAATATCCACAATTCCAGCAGTTATCCTCTTACCTCACACTTACTCAGCAGTGCTCATAACAACAAGGAAAAGGAAAAAAAACAATTGTCTCTTTCCCCAGTATACTTTGCAGCATCCTGCCTCCTCGCATATGATATTTATCAATTTTTCCCATGTCTTTTTCCCTCCCTTGTAAATTTTTCCAGCTTCCTAAATCCCTGATTTTCAGGGGCTTCCAATGGCCAAATCTCTAATTTTCCACTTGTAATAATCAGCCCAGAGGTAGTTCCAACATGTTCCCCACTTATGGATTCATGGTCAATTGATTTTAACATGGTTGTTCCATTTGTCCTCCTATAATTAATATAAATATTTTGTTTTTATACAAGTGTCATAGTCAAATAGTTAGTTGAGTCAAATTAGATCTCTACCCAACAGTCATAATAATTAATTACAAATATCATATTCGAAATTCGGAATTGCCATAAATGGCAAAAGGTTTCCAAATTCAAATTTGCTAAAACCAGAATAAATTTTCCAGCAATTTAAATTTCAAAAATATTTTATTTTTGGGGATGTCACATCCTTTCCCCCTTCAGTAAAACACTTTCCTCAGTGCTCATTCCTTTCTTGCAATAGGGTTGGATGATATTTCTGCAAATCTCCCTCCAACTCCCAAGTGGCCTCCTCAGGACTAAAGTGCTTCCAATGCACCTTTACCTGAGCGATGACTTTGCTCCGAAGTGTTATTTCTCTCTGGTCCAGAATGCATAGGGGTTCCACCTGGAACTCGCCTTCGGGTTCCACCTGCACCAAGTTCCAATCAATCATATGAGTAGGGTCATGAAAATACTTTTTCAACAGAGAAACATGAAATACATTATGAATTATTAGATTAGCTGGAAGTGCAAGTTGATATGCTACAGGTCCAATTCGATCTAGTATCTCGAAAGGCCCACAAAACCTGGGTGCCATCTTGGCACAGTTCCCCAACTTCATCGAACTTTTTTAGGCTTTGAACTTTAAGTAAACATGGTCTCCCACTTGAAATTCCAAGTGTCTCATTTTCTGATCTACATAACTCTTATGTCTGTCTTGTGCTTCTTTTAAGTTTTGTTGTACCTTTATTACCATGTTCTCCATTTATTGGAGCATCTCTGGTCCAACCATGAGTCTGTCACTTGGGTTATCCCAGCTAATTGGAGTCATACACTTTCTGTCATACAGTATTTCGAAAGGGCTCAACTTAGTTGAAGTTTGGTACCCATTGTTATATGCAAATTCTACCAAGTGTAGGTAGTCTTCGCACTTGTTCAGTTTTTTTCGTACATACATGCAGAGCATATCCTCTATGATTTGGTTTGTCCGTTCGATCTATCCATCCATTTTTGGATGATAACTCATACTAAAATTCAAATTAGTATTTAGCCCTGCAAACAATTCCTTCGAAAAAGTGGATGTAAATTTTATGTCTCTATCTGAAATTACCGTTTTAGGAATACCATGCAGTCTAAAAATTTATTTCATGAATATTTCAGCAATGTTTATAGCTTTTAAAGTAGACTTTGCAAGAATAAAGTGTGCATACTTACTGAGTTTATCGATTACAACCATGATAGAATCATTATGTTTCTGAGTTTTAGGAAAATTGGTTATAAAGTCTAGCGATATGGTCTCCCATTTCCATTCTCGTACTGGTAATGGCTGTAATAGGTCGGCTGGATGTTGGTGTTCGGCCTTAACCTGCTGACAATCTTGGCACCTAGCCAATTACTCTATTGTTTCTCCCTTCATATTAGGCCAGTAAAATAGTTTTATGAGTGTTGTTATTGTTTTCTAGTAACTTGGATGGCCAAAATACGGTTTCTTATGTACTTCGTATAAAATAGTTAATTTTAGCTCTGTTGAATCTGGTATGTAAAATATGTTTTTAAATCTTAATATTCCCTTCTTGTCAATACTTATATCTGGTTTATCTGAGTTTTCGATACTATTTTGAAATTCTACCATCATCTTAGTGTAATTTCCGTCGTTAATACGTGCCATCCTTATTCTTTGTTCCAAGTCAGTTTCTTCCCTGATGATATTTATCTCAAATAACCCATGGACTCTTTTTCTTATAGCGTCTGCTACTTTATTTTCCTTACCCTTGATATGTCTGAACTCGAAGTCAAATTCACTCAAGGAGACTATCCACATTTCTTGTCTTGCATTAAGGTATGGTTGGTTAAACAGATATTTCACCCCGCTAGTATCCGTCAATAGTAGGAATTTTCTACCCATTATATAGTGTCGCCACATTTTTAAGGCATCTATTACTGCTACCAATTCTAAGTCATGAGTGACATAATTTCACTCGTGTTCTTCTAATTTTTGGGACTCATAACAAATCATGTGTCCTTTCTGAGTTAGGACACCACCTAGTCCCTCTTTACTTGCATCAACACATACTATTAAGTCTTTATATGGGTCTGCTACCTTAAAAATGGGCACCGATGTCAATAATTCTTCCAGCTTGTTAAAACTGTCTTGACACTTTTCCGACCAGTTAAACTTGGTCCCTTTATTTTGTAATGACGTGATAGGGCAGGCTATCTTGGAAAACCCTTCTATAAATCTGCGATAATATCTGGTGATTCCCATGAATGACTGGATATCTGCAACATCCTTAGGTATTGGCCATTCCATAACGGCTTTTATCTTTTCTAGGTCTACGACAATACCTTCCGAGGAAATGACATGTCCTAAATATTGTATCTTTTTTTGGTAAAAGTCACATTTGTTGAATTTTGCGTATAGTTTGTGTTTCCTTAATGTTTGTAGAACTATTCTTAAGTGTTCATCATGTTCCTCCTCCATTTTAGAATAGACCAGAATATCGTTGATAAATACTACTACGAACTTGTTTAAGTATTGACTGAAAATGTTGTTCATCAAGCACATAAATGTGGCTGGTGCGTTAGTGAGTACGGAAGGTATGACTACAAACACGTAGTGTCTGTATCTTCTTCAAAAAGATGTTTTGTTTATGTCCTGGTCCTTTATCCTAACTTGATGATAATCGGATCGTAAATCCAATTTTGAAAAAATCTTGGCCCCACAAACTTGATCGAATAGATCATTTATTCTTGGTAAGGGGTAATTGTTCTTGATTGTCATTTTGTTCAGTTGTCTATAATCGATACATAGCCTTAGAGTACAATTTTTCTTTTTCACAAGGAGGACTGGTGCTCCCCATGGCAAGACACTCAATTTGATATACTCTTTGTCCAACAATTCCTGTAATTGTATTTTTAATTCTGTCAGTTCTGGTAGACTCATTCGGTAGGGTGCTTTTGAGATAGGGGCTGATACGGGTAGTAAGTTTATGGAGAAATCTATTTCCCTTCTAGGAGGTAATTTTGGTATCTCATCCACAAACATGTCTCTGAATTCAGATAGGACAACAAAGTCTTCTAACTTGGGCTTATCTTCTTTTTCTAATAGTTTCGTCACTTGGATGGCGTAAACTTGACATCCCTTTCTAATACATTTCTTGAGTTGCATCACTGAAACTTGTCTGACTGATACAGGTTTTGGTATGCCTTGGGATTTTCTAATAATGCCAAAATTATCTTTATAGCTAAGTATCTTTTCATAACAGTCTAGTACTTATTTATGTTGTTCTAACCAATCCATACCGATAATCATATCATAAGATCCTGTGGTAAGATGTTCAGATCGGTCCTTATCTTTTGACCATCTATGATGAATTCAAGATCAGAAATAAAGTCAACTACTTTTCTTTTAGTACCTGTTGCTAGTTGTACAAGCCATGATTTTGTGTGCTTCAGTTTCTTAAGTTTATTCGACTCTACTACATCGGGATTAATATAACTTAACATAGCTCGAGGGTCAATTAAAACAGAAATTCGAGTGTCATTGATTTTACCTTCAATTTCTACCACCGAGGACTGGTGGTCAACTTGTCGACCATCTATGGTTGCATTTATCCAATGCATACTTCTGCCCACGTCTTCCATTGTCGAGGCTTCCTGCAAATTATGAACAACAATTCTATTTGTTGCAATTAAACGTGGACAATTCCTCCTTAGATGAAACTCTCCACACTCCCAACACTTTAATGGCTCGCGAGAGTCATCCCCAAACTTTTTCATTCCCAGGTTTACCAATTTACCACTACCTTCCGTATTCGAATGATTGGAGTGAAAATCCTTCCTTGGGAAACCTTTCGTTGCATTTTGATAAGGAGTTGGCTAGTATCCCTTCTTCCACTGGTTCATTTGATATTGCTTCTTATCCTTCCAGGTCTTGGGAAACTCTACCAATTGTTTATACTGGTCATATCACATTCATGCTTTCTTGAATACCTCATTTAAGGATTTGGGGCTGTCAAACTCAATTCTGTCATGGTAGGCCTGTGGTAAACAACTTAAGAATCACTGGATTTTTACCTTATCCTCCCAGATGTACGGTACAAACCTTAGTAGTTCCAGAAATGTATTTATAAGGTCCTCCATCATCATCTATCTGAGTCATAACTCGTAAAATTATTTTGTCTTCCTTTCATAATAGCTTTTAGAAAGGTATTGTTTCTTTAAATACTTCTTAAAGTCGGACCATTCCAACTATTTCTCTTTTAGGCCCTTGGCCAATTTCAGGTCCTACCACCAAATGTTGGCCTTCTCCTTCAGATTGTAGATGGCCATTCTGACCTTCATGTTGTTGGAATAGTTGTAGATTTGGAAGTATTGTCTTATTTCCAACAACCAGGCCTCAACTTCTTCTCTTGTCCTAGATTCTCCATCGAAGGTAGTTGGTTTAATCTTTTTAAATTCTCCTTCAAGGTGGTTTGTTTGTTTTCTTTTTCTGTCTGGTATAGTTTTGTCTCCAGTTGAAGGTGTCCCTTCAGACGAACTATCTCCTTTTTCTGTTTCCGCACCAGAATTCTTGGAGGCCCTTTTGCTGACCTCCTCATCATGGTTATCATCTTTTGGTATTTTCTTGGTTGTTATACTATGCAGCAAGACTTCATTTATCTCTTGTTGTTCCTGCCGTGCCTTCTTCAATTTTTCATTGTCGTCCTTGAAAACTTGTAGTTCAACAATAAGATTCCTCATTGTTTCCAACACCTCCGTGGGTGAGCTTCAATCACTGTTATGTCTTGGATCTCCAAGAGGCCCTTGCTGCGGATTCCCTTCCATCCTGATTTATGCACCTTCTTGAGCTTCCATAATCAACACAAAATAGAAAGGCTTTATGTTTGTAACCACAAGATTTATTATTTTTTTCATAAATTGGAATATATACTAAGCAATCAATGTGGCCCTATTCAGGCCCAATGTTGTAACTTTTTCTCTAATACCATATGTAATGTACCTCAAATTAACCATAAAAAAAATAAATCTATGACATAATTCAATTTTTATTAAGCTTAGAATTTAAGAGAACGTAAGATTCATTTATGTCCATAATGACATTTTTACGCCAGTCTAGTTTACTTTGAACTGAAAAGATTATGTGGATAATTTCTTCCATAATTCTATCAATTCTCTTGACTCTCATACTACTCCAACATGCTTATATGTATTTAGGCAGTATCTAAACTTAGGTCGAAGGAACCTTTGAGAGTTCAGAGAGATAAATCTCAGGTGGGAGCACAACTACCATTAGATCAGTTGGAGAAAGGATCTGGGTGCATAGAGTTCAACCTCTAGGAGGTCACGCAAGAAATTAGATGAAATGAATAGTGGAGACACTTCAGGGAGAAGTGTCGAAAATGCGAGAATCATCGGATCCAGAAAATATGTGTGAGGTTTGAACCTCATAATAGCAGAAGGAAGAGGGCTCGTCAAGTCCTGAAAGCATCGGGACCGAAATCAGATCTGAACCGTTTCTTCAATTCGGGGACACGTGGCTGTCGGTTGGCATTTTGGCACCCGAGAAACCAAAGGGAAAGACCCCTTATTTTCAAAAGTTGTGAAATCTTGGTACATGAAACCATGAATCAGTTTAGCATGAAATGTTTCGGTGTTTCGGAACTCAAGAAATCGAAGGGCAAGAACCCTCGTTTTTGCAAGTCGCGAAATATCAATATACGAAACCCCGACGTGCTCTGTGGAGTTAGCCGCAGGTCATAGGGCGTGGTCGCATGGATGGGGGATAAAGGAGGAGCCAAAACATGTTAAGCCCTTTTCGACCTTTCAAGACCTGGGAGTTCAAAGGACCTAGAAACATTGTCGTCAGATTCGCGAAATCCCGAATCGCGAAACCCTGAAACGCGAAAAGTGAGTGTTGGTTTGGAATAGAGCAGAGCACCAAAAAAGGGGCGCATGCGCAGATTTTATCAAATGGAATTCAACCATCATTATAGATAGTTATTTTGACTCGATTCCTTCCTTGGATATTATTTAAATTTTGCATACTTCTTATCTTTGAATTCTTGAAATTTTACCATGGTTTAGTTAGAATGTTGTTCTCTATTGTATTCCCGTATTTGTTGTATGTACAATCTAAGTTTTTATGAATTGTATGGAATATATGAATTTCCAAAGGCCCACATCTCTTGAATCACATCTCTCAAAAGAGAAAGGGCTCTAGAGTATTAAGTTGTTGTATATGTATCAAGCAAGATACAAATATATGCATATAATCCTATTAATTTCTTATCCTGGTCATGCATCGATACTTTAGTAATGTTATTACTTTGTATATCTCATTACGAAAATATACGAATACTCAGTCATTGTCATTCCTATTTATACATCGACATTTCTTAGATCATTATCATCATCTAAGGGAATCTATATAGAGAAATAAAAAGGAAGGGAGTCTGATATTGTCAAAGTAATCAGTTTTGCACATTTAAATATGCTTTTAATTGCAAGGTTCATATTTCGGCATTCGGGACTTGCTTGTTACAAATGTGTGGAGTTTCTTTTCTCTACTAAACCCCGAAATCCCGAACTCCGAAACCCCGAAATGTTTGTCCCACAGTCTCTTCGCATTTCGTGATTCAACATTTCTTATTTCATTTTGTTGGTGTGTAAGGTGTTCGTAAACCCCGAAATCTCAAACCCCGAAACCCCAAAATGTTGATCCCACGGTCTCTTCGCATTTCGTGATTCGGAATTTCTTGTTTCTATTTGTTGGTGCGTAAGATATTCATAAACCCCAAAATCTCGAACCCTGAAACCCCGAAATGTTGGGTCCATAGCCTTTTCGCATTTTGCGATTTGGAAAACAATGTGGTATTTTGTTTTTGTGTTTGGTGTTTGTAATCCCCGAAACTTGATTGACCTCTATTTTCACACCATTATGTTCTCTATGGTTTAATCCATTAAACAACGATCTAACTACAAATTTTCAAATACTTAAAGGGGTTTCCAAGAGCTCTAGTTCTGAATGAGATTATTGGTTTCCTATAACCATCATATCATTTGTAGTTGTAGTAATATGTTGTAGAATTATATGGTGGGACAAAAATTTAGGATTTCCTATTGGATTAATTCCATACTATGAGGCATATACTCTCCCGAGTAGATTTCTTATTCTAAGCCTTTTTCACAGCAATATAAATATTCCATTCATCTAGATTTAGTTCCCAATCCATTGTTAATTCTATACAAGGAACTTATGTGTACTGTAATTTACCCTACGACTACCTCTGTAAAGTAGAGATCAAGATTACTGGAAAAAAATTTCTTCCAGAATTTAGCCATGCAATGACTTTTTGACTGTTGTAATAAGTAAAAGACAATTTCTAACAATTATTCAGAATTCAGTCTAATCATAAAGAATCACTCAAAAATTAATTTACAGGATATTCTGTTAGCATTTAGACCCCATACACACGAACAGGTTATTTTCCAGATATTATATCAAATTTGATATACTACATCAGGGATCTAATCGTTTACCAGTGAATTGGAAAATAGAAAATGCATTACAACAGACATATATATGATCGTTTAAATAGAGAAGTAAAAGAATCAACATATCTGAACCAATTTTTTTAGAAGACAAAGGGAACAACCACTTTCCTCCCAACCGTATAATAGGGAAGCCAAAACCACTTGCCCGATTCACCCCCTAGCCTGACCATGAATCCATGAGGGATAACTTGGAGACTCCTCCAAAGCAATATCCACTCCAGCAATCATCCTCTTGCCTCACACTTACTCAGAAGTGCTCATAACAACAAGGAAAAGGAAAAAAATCAATCGTCTCTTTCCCCAACATACTTCCTAGCGTCCTGCCTCCTCACATATGCTATTTATCAATTTTTCCCAGGTCTTTTTCCCTCCCTTGGGAATTTTCGCAACTTCCTAAATCCCTAATTTTCAGGGGCTTCCAATGGCCAAATCTCTGATTTTCCACCTGTAATAATCATCCCAGAGGTAGTTCCAACATGTTCCCCACTCATGGAGTCATGGTCAACTGATTTTAACATGGTTGTTCCATTTGTCCTCCTGCAATTAATATAAATATTTTGTTTTTATACAAGTGTCATAGTCAAATAGTTAGTTGAGTCAAATCAGATCTCTTCCCAATAGTCATAATAATTAATGACAAATATCAAATTCGAAATTCAGAATTGCCATAAATGGAAAAAAATTTCCAAATTCGAATTTGCTAAAAATGGAATAAATTTTCCAGCAATTTAAATTTCAAAAATATTTTATTTTTGTGGATGTCACAAACTACTTCAACCAATTTTAATTTTCTTAAAGGAAAAAGGAAAGGGAGGAACAAGAGGAGGATAAAAGGAGAAGCATAATAAGGTTTTATCTTTGAGTTTATGTTGAGATAGTTCAATTTTCATTCATTCCTTAATTTATGACAAGCCTAATTTGTTTTTATGATAGCAGGGTCTTAATGTAGACAACAATATTCAGGGTTAAATTACATCATTCAAACACTTGTTTTTCAGAGGTGTTGATCTATCTTTGATAGTCTATGTAGACTTTTCTATTTGTGAATTAGTTTTCATGACTGACAAAGGCTATTGTGCAGAGTCGAGTGGGAAATAATATTTGGCAAGTTGATCCATATTTTAGAGTTCAATTTTGATTTTCTGTCAAATTTCCTTTTGTATGTTCCATTAGGGATGTCCAAGTTTGACTTTGGTCTAAAATATCTGCATGAGATTTTGTAAAAAGAATGAATATTTGGTGAATTGGAATGAAATAAAGGATTGCTTTATGTATCATCTGTCTTGATTATCATCTTGGTGCCTAAATTATGTATTTTCATTTGTTTTCAGCTACTATTATATTCAGAAAATCATATTAAAATGAAATTTCCAGCAAGCTTTTATTTGTGAAAAGACTAGCCTAAGAATTTGTAATTGATACTTGTGAGTTAGAATATTATTTTTGATGGCTATAAACCTAGGGTGACATTCTCATCTATTTTTCTTTAGCCAAGAAGAATCTAAAAATGATTGAGTAAGGTCATTTCATATCTTTTCCTCAACATTTATTTGGCAACCATACTGGGGAGATCTTCAATATCTATCTAGTTAATTTTTATACTCGATTTTCATCGATACATCTATTTTATGTTATTGATTCTTTGACTGTTTTGTTTCTTAATGACTGTCCCTGTCGCAAGGAAACACAATATTGAGCCCGGTCTTCAAGATTAGATCAGCATTGCTTTGAACCTGTTTAATACCATTTTAGACACTGCCAGTACTCGTGTTGAGCTTAATCATTCATGGGAAGAAATTGAATGAGAAATTAGTGCTCAAGAATGATTGGAAGCTAGACGTAGACAACCTAGAAATCAATAGTAATCTTCTTGTTTCTTGTTTTTTTGTCCTTTCTTACATGTCCTTAGACTCTCGTGCTTCTAGAGGAATCAGAGGATTATCACCTGAAATTAATTCTATTGTTGAAATAGGAGGAATGAACATTGTGTTATCTACCCAACAAATTTCTCTAAGGAGAACATTGTCTGATTCATCCAATTCATCTTTCTTTCCCTCATCTATCATCCACAAGATGGAATCTAGTGGTGGCTTAGGTTCCACTGGAAGTGATCCCTCTTCCCAGTCTTCATCTTCATCAGTGATTGGTAGCTTATAAAACCAACATATCCCTATCCAATCTACCACAAATCCCACCAAATTCATTGAAAAGTATGGGATTTTTCAGTTTGAAGAAGATGCCACAACTACACCATGTCATGTTTCCTCTCCTCTTAACCTAGCACTCGCTACTCGTTGACTTACTATATCCAAATAACATCTTCCTAGAGTGTCAGGAAATAACATGGTCACTACAAAATAACAGCTAGTGGCATTTTCCAATGCTTGTCACAAAATAGGGGCCAATGACAATGATACTTGCATGTGCTTATTCGTCAATTCCTTGGAAGGAAAGGCTGGGTTCGATTTTTTTGACCTTCTTCCTAAGATTTTGTCTACTTGGGAGGAGTTAATTTACTAGTTTAGGTCCACTTACGGATAGTCTAAAATCCCAACCGAGAAGTTACGGGAATACAATAACATCACCTATAAGGATGGTGAGACCATCAAGTCCTTCAAATTATGTTTCACTAAGATATACAATTAGATCCTTGAACTCATTTGACCTCATAACCAAGCCACATTAATGCATTAATACAATGCATTACCTTCCCCCCACCGTCATAGGCTTGAAGAAAAATCCATTGATAATCTCAGTTCCACTCTGCATGCGTGTTCAGAGTATGAAGAAAAGCTTGAAAAAATCGACCTTCCTCAAGGAGAATCATTTAAACAGACATACATGTCCACCCTCCTATAACTAGTGCAAGATATGAACAATCATATGATAGCATATGAGAGAAAGGGGACTATCTTACTTTTCACCCCTGAACACCCCCCTTTAGGAATCTGATTGAAAACAATTTTCAACCTAAAGCTATCTTTCCTTGAAGTTGGTGTAACTTCTACGACTAACACCATGAGGAAACCACATGTGAGGTAAAGAAGAGTGCAAAAGATAAGATATTTGGTAAGATACCAGAAGCTACTATCATTGTCCTACATTTTGCAGAGATAAAAGATGTCATGATCATCAATACTAGGAACAAAGCCTATTCCCCCAAGGAAAAATTTTATTTTCCCCGCAATTCTTCTATCCCAATCTCATCCTCACCCACTCCTACTGTCCAGGTTCTTAAGAGTCAAGGAATTACTTCCCCTCTCCCCTCTTCCAAATCCAATATCTTAAATGAGTTGGCCAACATCAAAGAAGATTAACCCTTCTAGACATGGTTGTCATCCCTGAACAACAGATGCATCTGAAACAATTCATAGAAAAAAAATCTTTCATTGTAGCCAATCTTTTTGACAAGGTAAAAAAAGAGGTGTCATCTGTAAATAAAGTAGCTGTACATAACTTTAGATACCCTGTAAAAAATCCCCCTTTTTATATTTATGTAAATATTATGGTTAAGATTTCCCATTATTTCCTCATTGATGGTGGTTAGGTCCCAAGTGTGATGTTTGATTTCCCATAGTCTTGTCTTCTACAAATGAAAATGTCAGAAGCATGCTCTCCTATAATAGTCCACAATAAACAACCATATGCGAGATTAAAGATGTGACCTTAGTTTTGTGTACTCATCCTGAAATAAGGACAACCCTCAACATTCAGGTAATCAATATGCCTGTAAGAAATTACTCAATTATCGTGGGAAGAGATTGGCAAGCCTTAACAAGTGGATACCTCTCACTCGACCATAATCATTTATCTGTGCCTGGGAATGATAAGAAGTTATAGTCCTTAGAGGGGGAAAGATTTCACCCTACATAGAGAGTGTTCCACAATCTAATGTAAACTATATTAAAGAGGACCTAGGAGTGTATTCCATCTTCGCTGAGGAGGAGAATATTCATTTGGAAAAAATTGATTTAGATGATGATATGTGCCACATGCACTTTGATGGTTCATGCTATAATGAAGGTAATGGGGTTGGCATTATCTTGGTTTCCCCTATAGGGAAAATTCATAAATTGTCCTATAGGTTGGATTTTTCTTCTATGAACAATGTCACCGAATTCAAAGCTTTATTATTAGGCATTGAGAGTGCCTATAATATTGGTTTTTTTCACCTTTCAGTTTTTGGAGACTCTCATCTTGTTGTGAACCTGGTACATAAAATATACTCTCTTGGAAACAAGATGATGGAACAATATACCCAAACTGTTTGGGAACTTATATCGAACCTAATATATTTCAATATCACTCATGTTAAGAGGGATTTGAATTCAATGGCTAATTGGTTAGTTGTCTTTGCATCTTCTCCTAATCAACAACCTTTGTCTCACAGGTGTGATTGTTCTTTTCAATATTTATATCATTCACATATCCCTAATGATGTATAATCTTGGCAGGCCCTCCCTAATGATGAGAGTGTGTGTGCTTTCATGCAATATGAACCTCTTAAGCCCAAGGAAATTATATTCATAGAATACAACAAGATTACTAAGGGCTTGACTCCTCTTGTGGGTTCATTTTCATCGAGTGATGTAGGAAATAAAGAGAAACAAAGAGAAGGGGAGTCAATATAGAAGGTGGGTAAAACTGTCTCTTTGAACATTGGGGCACTCGAATATCCAAGGAATGTTAAAATAAGTGCCCAATGTTCTGATAAAGAAAAAATGAGGTTTGCCAACCTCCTTGGTGAATTTCATGACATTTTTCCTTGGTCTTATAAGGATATTCTTGGTTTTGATCCTGGTCTTATACAACATGCTATTCACATCAAGGAAGGTATGAAACCAGATAGGCAAAAACAAAGACCTATTAACTATGCATTTAAATAAACTTTTCAAAGGGAGTTGGAAAATTTCTTAAAGGTTGGGATTATTTTTCCAGTCTACTCAGAATGGGTTTCCAATTGGGTACTCGTTTTGAACACCGTTGATCGTATTAGAACCTGCATTAGTTTTCTCACTTTCATTCAAGATATTATGAGAAATACTTTTCCTCCCCTCAATAAGAAAATGCTTCTCTGACAGGTTGTAGGATCAAAGATGAATCCCTTACTTGACAAGTTTTTGGGATACAATAAAATCAAGGGGAAAAGGGCAGATGTTCACAATACCACACTTATCACAAATTTGGGTACCATGACTTTTAAATTCTTTTTTTTTGGATTACCTGATGAAAGTACCTCTTTTAAAATACCTATACACACAACTCTTGATGAATTGATCAGTACCGATACTTACCCTGATGATCTAATCATATGTGTTAAGGGGTTGATAATTGCCTTAGAGTTCCAAGTGTTATTTCTGGGTCCTTTCAAAATTGCTTTTGTCTTGGATACTAATATTTACATTCTAAGGGATTTACAGGAGCAATTGTTTTCCTACAACACTAGCAGTTATGGCTTGAAACATTACGAGGGACCAAAATGAAAATTTCTAATGTTGTTTGGATTTTTTTTATACTAGTAACCTATCTCTACTTTCAATTTTGCGCTTTTCTTTTCTTCTTTATAGTAGTTTTATTTCTACTTTTTGTTTCAAAACATTTCTTACTGCTTTTACTTTTCTTTCATTTATTTGTTACTGATTTGATTGTCGCAATTTTATTTCTTTCATGATTTGGTTTCTTACCATATTTTAGTTAAGTCGGTCAAAATAATACGTTGGATATTACTGGTTAGTAACAATCAAGCTTACACAGTTGTCTCAATGTTTTCCTAAAGCACACTTGGATTTTTTATCTTCTTTCATTGTTGTCCTATAAAGAATCGGTTATCTCCCGCTTCTTTTTTCCTTTTCTTCATCCATTTGAGAATTTAAGAGAGAAAGTCCATAAATTTTCTCCTTGAAGTTAAGAAACCGATTCTGGTTAAATCACTATGCACATAGTGGCAAAACCCCTCATACTTTACACTTTTCATGAGCTATTCTCAATTCCCAGTATTTTTTCCATTGAATCCGAGCACTTCCCCTTGTTGCATAATATTCCTAATGATGTCTTCTTGACCTGTTGTTCTCGGTCTATGACACCATGAGTTCTTAGTTATAAATCCTTGAAAACAAATTTCCTTGTTCAGTCACCAGTTTGTTGACGATTAAAATCGCAACGAAGTTTTTTTTCCTGCAACGTATTTCTAAAGCCTATTATTATAAGCTAACAATATAAATAATACTAGTAGGTAGGACTCCTTTTTATATTGGGTGATAATATTTGGCCCATATTTGATGTTCGTGCCACTGTTCGACACTATTTACATGGTTGATAAGGTCTTGTTATTTTGGCGATGGATAGGGATTATTATGTGTTTGTTCTAATTTCAATAATTGGATGATTGATAAGGAATGTTATGTGTTTTTTCTGCGCTATGCTCAAATTGTATGTTACATCGACCTATGTTATCCATTGTTATCATTGATTTTTGTTCTAGGCATACTCTGTTTGGAGTTCAGAGAAAGTCAAAGTTACTGAATACTCGGTAAGGAGGAGCCTCAGAGTTACTGAAAATTCTGGAGCTGGGACTGTGTAGAGGAGACACTGAAAGATAGGATTATTGAGGATCATGTCGAGCTCTGTCAGGAGGGCATCAAGCGGGCGCAAGGAGTGCAAAAGAGAAATTTGTTTCGAGTTTTGTGAGAGGAAATATTTCAGAGTAGGAAGCACTTATAGGGTTACTGAATACTCTGTAGGCTCAGCAAGGTGTGATTGAGAAGAAGTTACCAGGAGAGCACTTACATCCCTTTAAGGATGCAGAAGGGATGAGAACCTTAGGAGACTATGTAAATCGTAAAGATTAGAAGAGATAATTCTTTCAGAAGTGAAGAAGAGATCCCAGAGACTGGACTCGCAAGAAGAGAAAAGGCCAATGCCTTTAAACAATTATAAAATATTCTAAGTCAGAGGATATCGAAAGCTTAGGAAGCAGGGTGACATTATTCATCACATTTGTTGAAGAAAGAGATCTGGACCATCAGATCTGAGCATGTGGACCAACAATCATTGGATCTGGAGGAAGTGCACGAGGTTTAGCTATTTAGAGTGTGCAGGAGGAGAGCCAACTTGTGAAGTCATGAAGTTCCAACATCATTGGGATTGTCCATCATCAGAAGACACGTGGTAGAGATCCATGTACATCGAAATATTTGCAAGGAAAAGAGCCGCATCAATTATAACCATCCATTGGAGAAACACATGGCATATGATCATCATTTCGCTCACTCGCAACTTGGAGAAGTCAAAGGGAAAGCTTGTGAGAACTCATGAAACATGAATTCACAATTAGATCATATTCATTGATCAAGGGGTGACCCGGACTATTGATTGTCCAGGAAAAATATCGACATTTCAAGGATCGAGTGAACCGAACTGAAAAATATTTCGACTTCATGATCCACGAAATCATGAAATCTTGATACACGAAAAGGAGATCTGAGCCATCATATTTCGAGATTGTGGATCGTTGATCTGGTTCTCTGAAATATCAACATTTCAAGAGTCGGGAGAACAAATATGAATCGCATCGGGAATTCCTAATATGATAAGTCCTGCGCGCTTGATAATTAAGCCCCTGGTCATGGTGAATGGTCACATGGATGGAGGCCAAGGGAGGATCTAGAGACCGCTAAATCTCTTTTTGGCACTTCAAAAATCGAGGAGTCAGGGTTGGCTCATTTGCAAATTCCCGACATGCAAAATTGCAACACACCTTTTTCATAGGCATGCTGTCATATCCCGTGGTCGCGAGGAGGTGAGGCTCACACCTTGTGCTTAGTCATGCAGGTGGAGTTTCATAAAGGACCTGTGGATTTGTTCATAGTATTCCAGTAGGGAATCAAAGAGATTATTCAACTTGATAGATTGAAGAACAATCCTTGACTGGGAGGTCAGCAGACCATGCCGAGGCAGAGGTAGGGGGTCAGCGAACCATCCATTGATCTCCTTTCATTGCCCACCTAGAAAATTGAAAGTTCACTTCTTCCTCCCTGCGAGTTTATGAGATCCTCAATTGATCTCTTCTCCTCCTCATCACCGATATTTCTCCCAGTCTCTCATTCACAAATGTGAATCAGTTCCTCCTCTATGTCACTGAGGGTTTCAGCATGCCTCAACCACTTCCTCAATTCTTGTTGTTGTTTTCTGGCCAAAAAATTTTGAACATGCCATTTTACCTTCCTGTTCAGAGACCATTTGTATGTAAGGTGTGTCTTTGTCTCCTGTTGTATCTTGAATTTCAGTTGTTCCATTCCTGTTCTTATCTCAGTGATTTCCTCATCGATTTCTACTTTAATTTTCTCCTGGCAGTCTCCTCTTTGACCACACTCATGGCCTTCAATATCCATTTTTTCTGTCTTCATCCCTCCTAGCTATCTTCCATTTGTTGCACACCATGAACCCATATTTACAGAGTATCAGTACTATGTCTTTCTTCACCTGTTGTCCACAGGTGAACTTTAGCTTCTGATACCATTTGATGGTATCATAATATTCTCTTTATCTACCCTCTGCTATAGAAATTAAAACTCTGAGCTCTAATACCACTTGATGCAGACCCCCTACCTCTGCCTTGGTAGGGTCCATTGAACTCCCGGTCAAGGATTGTTCTTCAATCTATCGATTTGAACTAGCTCATTGATTCCCTGCTAGAATCCCACAAACAAATCCACAGGTCCTTGATGAAACTTTGCCTACGTGACTAAGCACCAAGCGTGAGCCTCACCTCCCCGCGACCATGGGATGTGACCGTACGCCTACATAAAATGCGTGTCACAATTTTTCATGTTGATACTTTCCAAATGATCCAACCTTGAATATCTGACTCTTGAAGTGACGAAAAAATATTTAATGGTCCCTAGGTCCTCCCTTGGTCTCTATCCATGCGACCATTCACCATGACTCAAGGCTTAACTCTCAAGCATGTCGGGATTTTTTTTATCCAAAATTCCCGATGTGATTCATCTCTTTTCTCCCTACTACCAAAATTATTATATTTTGGAGTGCCAGATCAACGGTCCACAATCCCCAAAATCTGACATCTTAGATCTCCTTTTCGCGTATCGAGATTTCATGATTTCACAGATCGTGAAGTCGAAAGAATTTTCACCTTCGTTTGCTCGATTCCTGAAATTTTGATATTATTCCTGGACAATCAATGGTCCAAGTCTCCCCTTGATCAATGGCTATGACCTAATCATGAATTCACATTTCGTGACATGTCACAAGATTTCCCTTTGACTTATCCAATTCACGAGTCAACAAAATGTTGATCAACTGCCATGCGTTCCTTCGATTGAAGGTTAGGATCCTTGCATCTCTTTTTCTTGCAAATATTTTGATGTGCGTGGATCTCTACCACATGTATTCTGATGATGGACGATCTTGATGATGTCGAGACTTCGTAACTTCGTAAGTCATCTCTCCTCCTGCACACTCTAAAGAGTTAAACCTCGTACACTTCTTCCAGATCCAATGATTGTTAGTTCACACACTCAAATCTGATGATCCAGATCTCTTTCTTCAATAGATCTAACAACTGATGTCACCCCTATTCCTGAGCTTTCGATCTCCTCCAACATAGAATATTTTCTAAGTGTTCAAAGGTTTTGGCCTTTTATCTTCTTGCAAGTCCAGTCTCTAGGATCTCATCTTCACTTCTGAAATCATTATCTCTTTTAAGATTAAAGATTTACTCAGTCTCCTAAGGGTATTGGCCCTTATGCGTCCTTAAAGGGATGTAAGTTCCCTCCTGACAACATTTTCTCAAGAATACCTTGCTGAGCCTACAAAGTATTTAGTAACCCTATAAGTGCTTCCAGCTCTGAAATATTTCCTCTCACAGAACTCGAAATAGAGTTCTCCCATGAACTTCTTTCACTTGCTCGATGCCCTCCTGGAAGAGCTCGATAGGATCCTCAGTAATCCTATCTCTCGGTGTCTCCTCTACATAGTCCCACCTCCAGAATGTTCAGTAGCTCTGAGGCTCCTCCTTACCGAGTATTCAGTAACTTTGTCTTTCTCTGAACTCCAAACATAGTATTCCTTTGCACTTCTTTCAATTCTTCTCTTTTGACTTCTTAAAGAGTCGCTTTGACACTTAGCCAAATTTTGGGTCTGTGCAATCCTTGCAATCGACTCTTATGCAAGACTTAATTTCTCGCAGGTGACTATGCACACCTTGCATGAGTTCCCTTGCACTCCTGGAAATTGGAAACTTCTTCTATCTCTTCTAAGCTTATGAGTAGAAAAAAACTCTGTCAATGTACTCCTTGCAAACTATATGCACACCTTGCATGAACTCAATGAAGAGAAACAATTTAAACTTATACCAAAATATCACAGTTTCAAATACTCGAAAAGAAAATCATTCATTCATGAAAACAACAATAACAGAGAATCAAAAACAGTAACAACACTATGCATTTGCATCAATATTCCTCTCTTATATTCATTCAAATGAAAAATGGCTACATCTATGAAAAATGATAACTAAATCACAACAATCTCCTATCTAATTTGTAGCAGCCTCTTTTGGGCATATTGTGCATCTACATATACAAGAGGTCCTCTAGGGTTCCCTTCAACTACCTCTCCTATCGAAGTAATATCTAATAACTTCTTGAGTTTTGTTACATTAAACTCTAGGAGTGAAACTCCTAGGTCATTCGCACTCATTCAACTTTTGATTGTTTCACTCTTCTTCATTTTTCAATCATCCATTCAAAACATATCTTCAGGAAACGCCAATTTCCAGATTGCCAATAATTGAAAAGGGTGCAATGGTTTTGAGTCATCCCTCCAAGTGGACTTGCTGACGATGCTCCTGCATCATTCATTCTGAGTGTTAGCATCCATAAAAGCTATATGTCATCCTTGCTGGTTTTTGGGGGGTTTCATTTGGTCTAGAGTGGATAGATGTCTTCGCGCATTCATATCACCATACTTAGTCTTTGGTTTTTATGGCGTTTACTGGTCTTAAAATGCCTAGGGTCATTGTGCATTGTTTCACTTGGGTATGGTTTGTTCATATTATTAATGGTTTCATAGTGGGTTATATTTATTTTCCTTGTCTTTTTTGTATTTCAATGTTGTTAGTTGGTCGATTCTGAAAACCACGAGGGTTATACCATGCGTGCTCTAAGTGTTGTTACCGGACCATAATGGAACCTTGCTCCTCCGTCCATAATCTCTCTTATCACAGGAATTATCACCCTATCTGCGAAGTTAATTATGGTATACCTTGTGTGTGCACCATTGGTCTCAGAGGTTCTCACCCAATGATGGGAGTCGACTCCATGTCTCCCTGTGTTGGTCCACAAAGAAAACCTTCATTTACTCAAAGATCAGGTTTTGATAGAGGAAATTGTTATGGCCATCGGGTAGACTGTTGGTTTTTATGAGTTGTTTGTGTATTGTCGATAATGCTCAATTTCTAGCTCCTCTCTATTGATTGTGTTGACAATGGTGTTGGTTTTTGTATTTAGTAACTACATTGGTTATTATGAAAATCAAATTGATAAACTCAGCATGGTAATTGGTTGACTAGAGAATCAGTTTGGCTGCACAGTCGATGTCTTTTACATTACAATTGTTGAATTATTAACCCAACATTAGTTTACAATTGTTTAATGCACAACGATTCTTTGTACGTGATGTGTGGGTATGTGTGGCATTCCTACAGTATGTTAAGTTGAGTTAATGATTGTTGTGAATTTGTGTTTTAAATGGTTGATGAAGTATTGCAATCGTGGTGATTATGGCACAGCCAGCCACTGTAATTGTTATCGATATTATTTGATTGCACCATTAGAGAGGGTCATGAATTTTTAAACAGGGCTTGATTGAAATTTGATCAATTTATGTTATGAGATTCGGTATATTGTTGTTGCCTCGTTGTATTGGATTGATAGCCCAACATTGTGAATGTTTAGAGTCGAAGAAAATTGGGCTTGTACAGTCACAGAAACACTCTTGCATTTTGTCGAATGGTTTGTGTATTCCAGAGCATAGCGTGAGTTGAAGTGGTGATTTTTGTCTGTGTGTCTAAATGGAAAGGCCAGGATCTTTTCAATTTAAATATGGATCATTGTGTTGACTGTCCACTATGTATTTTTAATGAATATCATGCATTTTAAGACTGATAGGCATGGGTTTTGTGGAAGTATGATCTCGTTACAACTTAATTGTAGATGGAATTGAGGGATTAAACCGGCCATGTTTTTTACGTCTGTGTTGATGAAGGTGGTTGATTTTGACATTGAACATAGTGTTATTAAATGACTTTTTTTTTTATTTGGGAATTGTTTTAAAATATTAAATGGACAAATGAGAAGAACAAAAATCCTCTATAGGATTGTTGTGGAATGCATACTGTCTTCTTTAATGACACTTTTTTATAGATTGACTGTGAACAATAAGAAAATTAATGCACAAAATTGTTTAAAGTTTTACATAGTAGTTTTTCTTTTGGTACAATGATCATTTTGGCTGGTGTTGAATATTTTACGTCAAGGTGGAATGATTTTATGGATTACTTAATTAATTTTATAAATAGTACTCGATCTCTCTCTATGCTGTTATTTCTATTTTCACTAATTATAGCTCCCTCACCTTCCCACATCCATTTTTCACTCCCTATTCTAAAATTTAATTACAGTCAAGGAAAAATTTGTATTGAAGCAGTTTTGAAGTCACAGTTTCTTGGTTGGATCATAGTGATATGTTCTTTTGCTTGCGTTACAGTTCATCGGGTGTTGTCTTTGAGTAGTAACCAAGTTTTTTCCCTCTGATTATATCATGTTATGCTCAATACAAACCCCTCGCATATCCCATGTCCTTTTTTTCATCCCATGCTCATGGATTGGATTGCATGATCCTAATATGTTGTTGAGCCAAAGTGTATTTATATTTTTAAGGAGTTGTCATGTATGGTTGTAAAGAAATATTTTTTAGTCAATCATGAATGGAAGAATGAGCTTCTTCAGCTGAGGTATCCATGGCAGAGGAAACTGAGGGAGAGGTAATTGGAACAGAGGCCCAAGAAGGCCAAGGTTCTCCATACACTTTGATGTTGACTCGCAAGAGTTAGTCCAATTGTTTCAAGCTATATTTTTCAGATGGATTGGGAAAGGGGTGGTCCAAACTAGGCCTAAAAGGCCTCTCTTCCAAGCTCCACAAGCCCCTAGTATTCTCATGCGCCCTCATGTCTCATTACAACTTGAGGTTCCCAAAAATGACGGATGGAAGAGATTATCCACCCAATAGTCTCCCAACATCGTGGCTGACCCAATTTGTCCCTACCTGCTCCCCCGCCTGTTAACCAGATTTCTTAAGATGAACATGTCCACTCACCATTTCAGTCCTCTCATGCTAGAAAAAGGTTGAAAACTGAGGCCCACCATGCCCTTGACAAAGGAAAATCCACTGCTGCACCTTCCTAACCCTCCAATGGCTCTCATAAATCCATGTCTTCCTGGATGCATTTGAGGGATGATTTTTCTCACATGATCAATGAGATTAGGCCTAAAGGCTCAGCGCAGGCAAAGGAAAATTTAGGAAAATAGAAAGATGACAACAACAATCAAGGAAATATTTCATCTCAGAGTGGGAAATATGGGTTTTTCAGTTTTTATGTTATTTATTGTTGATGACATTTGACTTCAGAAGTTTTGGACATCATGTTTTCTTTGAATATATGAGTAATATATTTTTTGAAAATAATTTCAAATATCAATGAGCTAAATTGTCAAATGTTAATGTGATGATGGGAGTCACAAGGAGGGGTGTTTTTCTTAATTAACTAGTTATGTTATGATTGTTAATAACTAAAGGGAGTCACAAGGTATCCCACCTGTTGGTGCGTAAATATGTTCAATGTATATCTCACACTCATTTAAATGTCAGTCTAGGATTCGTAATCGAAAGAGTCGTTACACCATATGTGTTGAGAAGAAGTAACTTACCTAAGTCTGTTGCATATAGGAAATAATTAATAACATAAAAATCTTATTTCTAATATTTCTAAATACTTCAGAGTATCCTCTAAACCTAGAAGAGAAAACTGATAATGAAACTTAAACAAACAGTCAATCAAAGAGATGTTGTCCCAGGGAAACAAGTATGTTCATTTTAGGCACTTGAAGTGAAAAGATGAACTTTAAGAAGCTTGTCTCCTGTAGCACTTAAAACAATCAATTCCAGCCATTCTCAAAACAAAAGACAACTTCAACCTCATGTAATTCAATCAAATCAGCACAAGGGAAGTTCAATATAACTGAAAGACTTTATTACAACACATGAAGATGAAATATAAAGTCTCTTGGTCCCTTGCGATACGACAATCATAAACTCAAAATATCAGTCCCACACTTCAAATTATGAGATAGATACCTTCAACATATGATAATGAAATGTCTATTCGATCTAACTTTGCTTATTCACACCAATCCAAAATGATTAACTCAATGCTCAATTCTGAAAATGAAATAAAGACTAATCAGACACACACACATTGTTGTAAACTATCCACACAAATACACAGAATGTATACAAGGAGGTTTACCTTAGTTGGGGCCAGGAACCTCTTAAGCAAATAACAGACTAAAAATTTTCACTCACATCCAAGAATTGACATAAAATATCTTCTGTATTAATTCAACTGGTAAATTGGATCAACAGTCTTTTACTTCATACATGACAATGATAAGTATTGTCTGGTTCTTACAGTATATTTCTTACATTCCCTCTATATTATCATCTATATAGCATTCCTTATATAAGGTAAGCTGATAATATCAATATCTATGGATAAACATTAAACAGTTCGGGAAATTCCACATTTAAGATTTACATCGAAGTTTTAGGAATCGACTCCATCCTCATGACACGAAGTGCATGAGCAATGGAGTCTCTTGCAACTGGAAAACAAACTCGAGTGATTTTATCCAACTATCTTCTCGAAATATTCACCATTATTCAGGTCCAACTGACACATTCTGGAAACAAAGGTTCTGGTATTGGATTGCACACAGTCGCGAGTCAAGTACCAGAATAGAACAGAGCAAGTAGTACCGGAATAACACACATCTTGGTACCAGAATGGAGTTGGTACCGGATCAAAAACTGTCTTTGGTACCAGAATGGATTTGGTACCAAATTACATGGTGTCTGTTAGTTCCGGATTGACTACTCATAAATCAAATCATTAGAACTATACAAAATAAAACACTTTCAATCGAATTAATTTAAGAAAGTTAAACAAACATGCTTTAAATCACTAATTACCTCTTGTAGACATGACATAGCTATTAGGCATGTGTTTTGGGAGGGAATAGTCCATTATAGGTTTATAAAAAAGGCAAAAAGTCTTAGATATAAGGTAATATAGGGCATTATCTTATGTCAAAATAGAGACTCAACATTTCCCCCATGTTGAAGATGTTGCATGTCCTCATGCAACGTTATCAAAAACTGATACCCAAAAACTTTCTACACAATTAGACCCTCCTCTGTCATTCCTCGAATTGCAAGATGTTAACACCAGAAGCTTCACTCTTCAATTCCTTCTTTATCACCATAGTGTAATGGATCAATCGCAAGACCTTGTTAAGGTTGGTAGAGACCTCTACATGCTTCTCTTTCAATTTCGCATTCTCTTCCTTGATATGCCTGTCCAATATTTTGTATTCTTCAATTTCTTGCTTCAATCTCTCAATTTATATTAATAATGTTTGTTCATTCAGGGAATTTTTTGGGCTTGGTGTGAGTAATTTCTTGGCCACCATCTCTCGAGCCTTTTTTTCTTTCCTTAGACTCCTCAAAACCTTTATTATCATCTTTCGTCTTCTCAGGGACTTGCCTGGACTTGGTGTGAGTGATTCCTGAGTTACCACCTCTCGAGCTTCTTCTCCTTTCCTCAAATCCATCGAAGTCTCTATTACTAAACCTTTCATTTCACTTATTATTACCAATCCTTTTGTTTCGTTCATGGTAACTCCCCAGCCACTCTCTTTTTCTGGAGAACTTGGAATATCCATGGGTTCTCTTTGAAGAGAAGGTATGTTTGGAATTGTCGCCTATTTGGCCATACTTCTGATGGTCCTGTGTATGGGTGGGGAGGATTTATTAAACTTGTTGACATGGGTAGGAGTTTCTTAAAACAATTTCCTTTTCTTATATTTATTGATAGGGGTAGAACTGGACACCTATTTCTCCTATGTTGACTTGACCTTTATCTTGTAGGCTTGAATTGTAAATTATGGGGTTTTCTTTTGCTGGAAAACTTGTATTCCTAACCTGGAAGATTGAGGCATGGGCTATGGAACTTGTGCCTCCTTTCCTTCTAGTTTCTTTCTATTTTTACTTGTCACCATCAGTTCACCAAATAAGTTTTGGGAAGGCTGAGTATCTTTAGAAATACTCTTTAATTATTTAGAGGATTTTGGAGGGGGTTTTACAGTTGGTTCTAGTAAAATCTCCTGTTGATCCATCTCCTCCTTCTTTTGTTTCTTATTCTGTGACCATTGGTCTTTAGGGCGCAGGACCGACCTAAATGCTTTAGTTGGTGTAGACTTTTTCTTTCTTTGTAAATGGAAGTCAAGGGTCTTCTCTATTTGACTGGCTGGTTCTAATGACATTTCCACAATTGTTTTAGGAACGCTATCCGATTGACCACATGGTTTTGAGCCCTATTTTCATCTTTTACCCCTTTCGACTGAAGTAGAACTTACTTTTCTGGAATTGAGTGGCTATCTTCTTTCTTGATATAACAGGTTCCCCTATGACAAACTTTTATGTCACTGATTTCTCAATGGAATGAGATGAGTTGGGCATAGAAGTGTCTTCTTTACCTCCTAATGTCATTTTTTTGTCTTTCTTTTTTGATTGAGCCTTCACTGTGTGTCCCTACCTCCTATGTCTCGACCGACTTGGATTTTTTGTAAGCGAAACTTTGTTGGAGTAGTTGTTTCCAACTACCCCCTTGTGTTTTTAAAGCATGAACAACTAGAAGTTTGATTAAACCGTGATGATGAAGGCTAGTCTTAGGTTTCTTGGAAACTAACCTCACCCCTCTTGCCATTTTCTTTAAACTCATCCATAAAAAGTAGGGAAAATTAATTTGTGGTCCTCCCTCGAAATGTGATAAAATCTTTAAATGATAAATGAAGGTCACGACATACCTTCCCTCATAAGTGAGGAGTTTCTGCATACTTATAAGCATTGTCTAATATTCTTCTTTGATGTAGCTTAGAGGGATTCCCTTGGTCCAATAGAGGTTGTGATGTTCTGGCTTGAGGAATTGTTGACAGATATTTTTGTCAACGATCACTCTCTTGAAGTATTTTTCTCCTGCCATTGGGAGACCCATAGTTTCTGCTATAGTGGCCTCTGTAATTGTTAACTTCACATCCCCAGGCTGCACATTTTATTCATCATAGGTATGCGCAAAGATGAGAGAAATTCCCTCACGATGGCCTTTAAATTTCTCCAAGAATGGCACCCGCCTTGCCTGTTCATATTTTTTATTACAAGCCTAATATTCTATTGTTTCTCTATATATTTGAAATATGGGCACATGCCTATCGACCCCGATGCTAGTTTAAACAATTATCTCGCATGGATAAAGCAAAGACAGAGGGTTGAGGATTGAGTATCATATGATAGAGTATTGGTTGGGAGAAACATACAAGGGATACGATGGCATAGGGTGTTTGTATATGGTGTGACAACAATGGTAAATAACGCTCATCTGGATGCCGGAGCCATCTAGAGGAGCGTTTATGAATAGAAGTGTAAATTACTATGGTCATGCCAATACTCATGATGATATGGCGAGGTAAGTCAGATCTACTAACGGTTTCTATATTCATGGAAAGTTTTGTGTAAGAAGATATTCAGGAAAGGATGTCGTCATGATGATCGAGATTTGTGTATATTAAATCGGCTGGGATCATTGCTCAATATGATGTGATTCACGATTCGTGTTGTCTCATATAGTACGACAAAAAAACATGGTTTTCTTTTTATCAAATAGACAGAGGGAGTATGAGTTCTGATCCGATAAAAGACATCGCAATTTTTCACTCTTGATATTTCGTAGGACACTTCCTCCTCACGAAGGTGAGGTCTAATATTTCTATAGATATTTGTGACAAAACAAGGGTACGTCACGATCCAAGAGCAATCAGATGTTCTAAATGCATATTTAGTCTAATTCCTTTAAATAATATGAAAAAAAGTGTCGAATATGTATGTCCTTGCACTAATAATTGGAAAAAAACTTGGAAACATGATGAAATTTACCTGTCATATTCTTACCAGTACCGAGTGATCGAAGTAATGGATCACCTGTGTGTATAATTTGTAGTTGGTAAGGGATCACCTCAATGTCAGATTACCTAAGTGTGGGATTACCTAAGTGATGGATCACCTGCGTGTAAAATTTGTAGTTGGTATAGGATAGCGCAGAGTCCCTTCTTTTATACTGGATAGGATCCGGTACCGGATAGGCACAATGAGATGATTTGGTACAGGTGTGGACCTTCATACATAGAGGTGATCATTGATACGAGGTAAGCAAAAAAATGAACTTTTTTCTAGAGATTAAAAATCTTGACACTGATTCTGGTGACAGTGATTTATAGGAATAGTTGGTGTTTTGTGGTCAAATTCGTCTGAAAAACCATGTAGTTGCCAAATTTTATAGAGGAATAATGCAGGAAAGATTTGTAACAAGAGGTTACTCTGTAATGACCAGTAATTGAGATGACAGAACTCCTTTTCTTCTGGAACCAAGGTGACCACATTTTTGTTGGCATTTCCTCTTTTATTACAATACAATAATAATCCTAACTACTACTTTTTTGTGGATTTTTATCGAGCCCAGATTAGTTAATGCTCACCGGTATTTTCAATTTTACAGAGTATGAAAAAATTAAAGAAAACTCTCTATACTGTCCCGTGGATTTTTATCGAGCCTGGGCCAGTTCTTGCTCGCCGGTATTTTCAATTTTAAAGAGTCTAAAAAACTTAAAGGAAAATCTATATACTGTCATGTGGATTTTTATCAAGCCCGGGCTAGTTTCTGCTCACCGGTATTTTCAATTTTAAAGAGTCTGGAAAACTTAAAGAATACTCTCTCTAGTAGTTGTCCTCCTTATTTGTTTATCTACATGGGAACACCACCAATTTTTATTTTGCCTTTGTTAGTTAAAAATAAAGAAAAACTTCATCTCATGACAAACCTATGTATAGAAAATGAATTTATACAATTTGAACTTACTATGGTAGGTTAGTAGGAGGTAAAACCCTCTTGCTTACCAGTTTCATTTCAGAAGTCTAAAGAACATTTTTGACAAAATCCTCCTTTGACAGATGTTTGTGATAAACCTTCAGTCAATCTCCATTTACAAGAAGGGAAGTTTGCTTTTCATAAATAGTCTTTATCCTTACTGCACCATTGTCATAGATTGTATCAACCTCATAGGGCCCCATTCATCTGGTAGACAATTTTCCTTTGAAATTTTTGAATCTGCTATCATATAGGAGGGCCCAATCGCTTGGTTGGAAGGCCTTCTTTTTAATGTACTTGCCGTGCCATTTGGTCTTTTGTCTTGTATCAGGGTGGTTCTTTGTAGAGCATCTTGTCTTATCTCATCAATCTCATTCAATTTTAATAGCCTCTATTTTTTAGCTTCATTCAGGTCCATTCCTAATTGCATGGCAGTTCTGAAGGTCTTTACATGAAACTCTATGGGTAGTAGTACCTGATTCCCATACACCAACTCATAAGGTGTATGGCCTATTGTATTTCTCCAATATGTCCTGTGGGCCCAGAAGGCCTCAGGAAACCTATCAGCCCAGTCTTTGTGATGCAGTTGAACGGTCTTAGTGAGGATGGCCTCTATCACTTTGTTGGTTGATTCCACTTGGCCATTGGCTTGGGGGTGATAGGGTGAATACTTCCTCTGCCTGATCTTGTATTGTTCGATAAGAGACTTGACCAAATTTGAGGTGACTTGTGTCCCTTGATCAGTGACTATTTCTCGAGGTACCCCGAAACGAGTGAAAATTTCCTCAAAGAGAAAATCTACAATAGATTGTTCATTAGTTGAATACAGGGCCTTGGATTCTACCAATTTTGTTACATAGTCTGTGCAAACTAATATGTACTTTTTTTTTCGAGACATGGGATTGATAGGTCCTAAAAAATCTAAGGCCCATTTTTCAAAGGGTTTGATTACTACATGGGCTTGGAGTGGCATTTCATTGATTGATGTAGGTCTTCCCATTCTTTGGCAATCATCGCAGTTGGCCACGTATTTCTTTGCATATTTAAAAATGGTCGACCAATAATAGCCAGATTGTAGGATTTTGTAAGTTGTCCTTTTTTCAGCAAAGTGGCCTCCACATGGGCCATCATGGTAGGCTCTGAAGATATCCTGCATTTCATCTTCCCAAACACATCTTCTGATTACCAAATCAGGTCTCGTTTGGTATAGGGTATACCCATGCCACATATAATTGGCACTTAGTTGAATGATCCTTTGTTTTTATCTGGATGTCATACGTTGAGGCAGCTTGTCGGTTACCAAATAGTTGGCTACGTCTGCATACCAAGGGGTGAAAGTAGAAATGGAAAATAAATTCTCATCCAGAAAATCATCATCTATTGGAATACTGTCACCTATATGGATAAGCCTAGATAGAAAATCAACAACCAAGTTATCTCTTCCAGGCCTATATATAATAGTGATATTAAATTATTGTAGTAACAAGAGCCATCTAGTTACTCTAGCATTTGTAACAGGTTGATTCATTATAAATATGATAGCTGAGTGGTTAGTGTGCACAAAAACTTTGTATCCTGTTATATAGTATATAAACTTGTTGATGGCATGTACTACTGATAAAAATTCTTTCTCTGTGACAGTGTAGATTTCTTCATTAGGTGAGAGGTTCTTACTAATGAAGTATATATCATAAGGAATATTCCCTTCCATTTTTCCTAATACATCTCCCAAAGCGATATCTGAGGCATATGTACAGGTATGGAAAGGAAGAGACCAGTTTGGACCTCCTAAAGTAGGAGCACTTGAAAGTTTTGTTTTTAAGATTTCAAAAGAGATTTGGCATTTCTCATCCCAATAGAATTCAAAATCTTTCATTAGTAGTTTGAAAAGGGGGGAATATAGGTTTGTAAAATTTTGAATAAACCTCCTATAGTAGTCAGCATGCCCTAAGAAACTTTTGATTTCCTTTTGTGAACTAGGGATCTTAATTTGGGAAATAATGTCAATTTTTGTAGGGTCCACTCTTATTCTGATACCGGAGATGTGGTGACCTAGAACAATTCCTTCAGTAAGCAACATTCTTGATTTTTCGTGACTGAGTGAGAGGTTGGTATCTTTACATCTAACCAATACCTTCTTCAAATTATCCAATGCCTGTTGGAAATCACCCCCATATACTGTGAAGTATCCATGTAGACTTCCACACAATCATTGATCAGATCAGAGAAAATAGCCAAGACAACCCTCTGAAAGGTAGTAGGGGCATTACATAACCCAAAGGGGAGAACCCTATAAGCGTAGGTTCCCCAAGGGAAGGTGAATGTGGTCTTATTCTGGTCTTCTGGTGAAATTTGTATTTGGTTGTAGCCACTAAACCCATCCAGGAAAGAAAAGTACCTCTTCCCAGATAAAGTATCCAAGACCTGATATATGAAAGGTAAAGGGAAGTAGTCTCTATAGGTGGCCTTGTTTAGTTCTCGAAAGTCCACACAAATCCTCCATTTCTCGTCTTTATTTGGTACAATAACTAATGGGGAGACCCATTTTCTATATTATATAGGATAAATGAAATTGGCTTGTACGAGTTTTTGGAGTTCTTCCTTTACTATATCTTTCAAGGTTGGGTTCATTCTTCTATGGGGATATCAGATAGGTTTGACTTGATCGTTAGTGTAAATATGATGCATACATGTATCTGGGTGGATCCCTTTCATTTCATAGTAATCGCATGCAAATGCATCGGATTTCCCCTGAATCATTTGTACCAGCTTTTGTTCTTGATCTATTTCTAAGATGGCATTGATATACAGGGACTTCCCAGGACTGATTTCTATAGCTTGGACAGTAGATTCCTTCCCTTCCTCTACTTGTGAAAGAGTGTATATTGTAGAAGTGGAAGGGTGCCAAAGTTCTTGAAATTCAGGGCTAACGATGTGTGTGTAGTTAGATAAATATTGGGGATAGTCAATGCATGCCGAAGCAGCCAAGAATAGGCCTAGGATTTGTTCTTCAGAGTGTTCTTATACTCCTTTTACTTGTTCAAGTGTCAACAAGGGATGAGTACAGTCCTCCTCCCCATAAGGATTCTCCAACCAGAGAGGAACTTCAATGGTTGGTTGGGCGGGGCGAAAAAGGATAAGTTTATGACTTTGAGTGCCATTGGAAATTGTCATTTCTCCAAATCGAAAACTGATGAATGCATCAGTAGTGCATCAGTAGTGGCCAACCAAGGTTGGTTTAGTACCACTAGGTGTCCTGGTTTGGGGGATTTGGGATGGATTACCAAGAAATCAATAGGGTATTCCCAAGAGGCCAATGTCACTGTTATATCATCTAAACTTCCTGCTGGTGTGATGACTGATTTATCTACAAGCTCTAGCAAAGTTTGTGTAGGTCTTAAGTGATCTAGTTGCATTGTTTTCATAGTGTTTACTTACATCACATTTATTTCTACCCCTATATCAATCAATGTGTTAGTTAAGGTAACACCATGTATTTCTATGTTTACCACTGGGTTCCCTGGATCATTATACTTGGAAGGAATTTCTATTATAAATTCGGATAATTTCCCTACCACCCATATGACAGGAGGTTCCTTCCTCTTTATCCTTGGATTTTTAATGCAAAGGTCCCTTACAATTTTATCATAGACAGGTATATATTTAATGGCCTGTAGTAGTGAGATCTTTACACATATATTCCAGAGTTCAATCTCTAGATTATGTTCTAGAGGTTCCTTAGTTTTCTTTACGAGAAGCCTTTCTGGGTAAGGGGGATTCATTTCATGGGGTGTTTCTGCTGCAAGGAAGTTGGGAGAAGGGATTTATTGTGGTACTAGAGTGTTTATTTTTTCGTTCAATGTATCAGTCATCTGTTCTTTTCTTTGAACCGTTTGGACATCTATTTGTTTTTATTGGTTTGTGTGATTATGCACGTGTTCCTCTTGAATGACCATAGTGGGATTTGTTTTGTTTACAATCCTTCCTTATATTAATTCAATTCCATTAAACGGAGCTGGCATTATTACATATGTAGGAAAGGTTTGTTCTTCAATGTTTTGTATAGGTTGTGTCGATCTTTTATTTGGGTTAGGGATAGGTTGTGTGGGAATAGGAGTAGGTCGAGGAGGGTTTTGGATGGGTGCAACTTGCATTGGTTGTTTTATATTTGGATTCATGGGTAGTGCAAGTGGTTGTTATGGTTGTGGGGGTGGAATAAGAGCAGGGGGGTTAAAACCTGGGAGCAACTGTGAAATATTCGAAGAGTATTGTGGATAGGTGGGAAAATTTGTTGGTTGAAAGGGGACATTTCCATATACAGGTCCTTTCCACCCCTATTGCCAACGTTGGGTTTGTGTCTACCACTGAGGATAAGACATGGGGGGTACCCATTTTTGTTGGGGGTATTGTGTAATTGGGTTGGCAAACATGTTGGGGTTTTGTTGTCTCCATGGTCTCCTAGGGGGGTAAGATGTCTCAGGTTCTCCTCCTCCCTTGAACATGGCCTTAAGTCGAGGAAGAGAATGGAATTCATTAGTAGGATGGTATTTTTTGAAAATACCACATATTTCAATAACATTGAGGGGGCATTCCTTTTCAGGGTGTTTCCTCCTACACCGATGACAGAAAATTGCTAACACAACATTTTCTTCCTCTTGTTTTCTTTTAATTTTCATCATATCTAGTTTGGAACTGATGGTGTGTAGGATATCTATTTTAAAATTTTCCAATAGATTTCCTAGCTCAATCCTCATGACTCCTCCAGATGTGGGTTTATCAATTCTATTGGTAGGGTTCCTTATACTTTTCCTCGTTTTAGCTTAACTACGAGAGTATCTTTTACAATACTCTGCTATGTCTGCAAATGGATTTTGGTATACATCCCTGGAACTCATGAGGTTTAACACTTCAATGAAATCATCCCTCACACCCTTTAGAAAGATAGTCCTAACTATAGTTGTATCTAAGGAAAATTGCTTAGTCTTTTGGTAATTGTATAAGAACCTTTCTAGGTAGTCATCTAAGCTTTCTTCTTCTGATTGCTGCATTTTGAATATATCATTCCTAGCATCCCTAGGTCTGCAGTAATCTTGGTATTTCTAGAGGAAGGTCTCCTTCATACCATCCCAAGACAAAATTGTGTGTTCCCCTAAGCTCATGAACCATCGTAGTGTCAAATCTTTTAGTGTGGCTGGGAAAAGTTTAAATTTTTGAGAATTATCTGTGTAGTTATAGCTCCTACACAATATGTCAAATTCAAATAAAAATGAGTCATGGTCTTCTGTTGAAATACCTCGGAAATGAGGAAGTGAAGAAAATGGAATGTTCTTCATAGCAATGTCTCTATCCATATCCAGTATGGGGAATCCAAATGTCTTTGTTTCATTTGTTGTGTTTCCCTCTTCTTCTACCATGTTTCCAAGCAATCTGTAGGGAGGTGGTTAATTTTCTCCACTGAGTGATGGTTCTACCACCAGGTTACCTGGTATCTCTAGTTGTTCCAAGGTTTTGTGTTGCCTTCCAACAGCAGATGCAGCCTCTTTTATTACCACCTCTGCTTCTTTTCCATTTTCTCCTTTGGATGGGGTTGCCAGTGATGCCTCCCTTTCTTGTTGCCTTATGTCTTTAATCTAAAAAGTGGCTTCAAATATAGTGCTTTTTACTATTGTTACAATTGATTCATTTGATCTCTCTCCTCTGAGAATTTTTCCTGCACGAGTTTTCAATGAATTAGTATAAGGGGGGGGCAGGTTTCTTTGTTGTTTGTTTTTCTAGTTTTTTTTGATATTTTAGGAGAAATAAACCTACCTTTATTATCCTTGTACCTAATCATAAAAAAAATGAAATCAATGAAAACACAGATTCCTAATTAGAGGTAGGAGGACAACCTAACTTTGGAGCAACCCGACCAAAGTGGATGCACGGGTTCTTACCTTTCGTCTTACCGTCTTCTCCCGACCCTCAGATTATCCTCAAATCCAATCCAATACTTCATCAAACCAAAAAAATATGCTACCTGTTACCATCTACAACTCTCCGGAAATGACACCAAAATGTTGGTGCGTAAATATGTCAATGTATATCTCACACTCATTTAAAATTCAATCTGGGATTCGTAATCGAAAGATTCGTTACACCATATGTGTCGAGAACAAATAACCTACCTAAGTTTGTTGCATATAGGAAATAATTAATAACACAAAAATATTATTTCTAAGATTTCTAAATACTTCAAAGTATCCTCTGAACCTAGAAGAGAAAACTGATAATGAAACTTAAAAAAATAGTCAATCAAAGAGATGTTGTCCCAAGGAAATAAGTCTGTTCATTTCAGGTGCTTGAAGTGAAAAGATGAACTTTAAGAAGCTTGTCTCCTGTAGCACTTAAAACAATCAATTCCAAACTTTCTCAAAACAAATATTCAACCTCATGTAATTCAATCAAATCATCACAAGGGAAGTTCAGTATAACTGAAAGACTTTATTACAACACATGAAGATGAAATATAAAGTCTCTTGCTCCCTTGCGATACTACAATCATAAACTCAAAATATCAGTCCCACACTTCAAATTATGAGATAGATACCTTCAAAATCTAAGAATGAAATGTCTATTCGATCTAACTTTGCTTATTCACACCAATCCAAAATGATTAACTCAATGCTCAATTCTGAAAAATTAAATAAAGACTAATCACACACACACACTACCGTAAACTATCAACACAAATACACAGAACATATACAAGGAGGTTTACCTTAGTTGGGGTGGTGGTCCCTTCCCGAACCAATAAGGAACCTCTTAAGGGAGTAACAAACTAAAACTTTTCACTCACATCCAAGAATTGACATAAAAGATCTTATGTATTAATTCAGCTGGTAAATTGGATCAACAGTCTTTTACTTCATATATGACAACGATAAGTATTGTCTGGTTCTTACTATATATTTCTTACATTCCCTCTATATTATCATCTATACAAAATTCCTTATATAAGGTAAGTTGATACTATCAATATCTATAGATAAACATTAAACAGTTTGGGAAATTCCACATTTAATATTTACATTGAATTTTTAGGAATCGACTCCATTCTCATGACACGAAGTGCATGAGCGATGGAGTCTCTTGCAAATGGAAAAATGACTCGGGTGCTTCTATCTAATTGTCTTCTTGAAATCTTCACCATTATTCAGGTCCAAATGGCACATTCTGTAAACAAAGGTTCTGGTAATGAATTGCACACAATCGCGAGTCTAGTACCGTAATAGAACAGAGAAAGTAGTATCGAATAGCACACGTCTTGGTACCAGAATGGAGTTGGTACCGGATCAAAAAATGTCTTGGGTACTGGAATGGATTTGGTACTGGATTGCACGGTGTCTGGTAGTACCGGATAGACTGCTCATAAATCAAATTATTAGAACTATAAAAAATAAAACACTTTCAATCTAATTAATTTAATAAAATTAAACAAACATGATTTAAATCACCAATTACCTGTTGTAGACATGACATAGCTATTAGGCATGTGTTTTGGGAGGGAATAGTCCAATATAGGTTTATAGCAGAGGAAAAAAGGCTTAGATATAGGGTAAGATAGGGCATTATCTTATGTCAAAATAGAGACTCAACACCACTCACTAGTTATTATTTATTTATAACCCTTATTATGATTTTTAATTTTCCCCCTAACTAAAAACTTGGTTGAGTCTTTAGTTAGCTTAACTAATGAGGTAGTTCAACTACTTCAACTAATTCTAATTTGCTTAATGGGAAAATGAAAGGGAGGAACAAGAGGAGGATAAAAGGAGAGGCATACTAAGGTTTGGTCTTTGAGTTTATGTTGAGATAGTTCAGTTTTCATTCATTCCTTAATTTATCACAACCCTAATTCATTTTTATGATAGTAGGGTATGATTGTAGACAACAATATTCACGGTTGAATCGCATCACTGAGACACTTGTTTTTCATTAGTGTTGATCTATATTTGATAGTCTGTTTGGACTTGGATGTTTGTGAATTATTTTTCATGACTAACAAAGGCTATTGTGCAGAGTCAAGTGGGAAACAATCTATTGCAAGATGATCCAAATTTTAGATTTCAGTTTTGATTTTCTATCACAGGTCCTTTTGTATGTTCCATCAGGGATGTCTAAGCTTGAATTTGGTTCATAATTTTTGCATGCGATTTTGTAAAAGAATGACTCTTTGGTGAATTGGAATGAAATAAAAGATTTTTTTATCTCTCATATGTATTTATTATCATATTGGTGTCTTACTTCTATCTCTACATTTGTTTTGAACAACTATTATATTTAGAAAATCATATTAAAATGAATTTTCCAACAAACTTTTATTTGCGAAAAGAATAGGCTATGGACTTGTAATTAATACTTGTGAGTTAGTATTTTATATTTGATGGCTATAACCCTAGGGTGAAATTCCCCTCTATTTTTCTTTAGCCAAGAAGAATCTGAAAATGCTTGAGTAAGGTCATTTGATATCTTTTCCTCAGCAAAGAGCAAAAAATAAATTTTTTGGTTGCAAATTTCAATTACAGAAACTCAAAGGAAGCCCATTATGTTACATGAATCGGTATTAATAGGGAGATTTACTATCCTTTCATTAAGTATTTGTGATGTCTCGGATTGGGTCACAGAGCATTGGAAAATCCCTTCATACTTGTAGCTCAGAAATGGATTTTGGCCCATATTTCATGGGGTCCAAGGAATTTTTTCTCTATCGATATTTAATGATGCCCAAGGGTTTGGTTATATCGCAGTGGACCATTGATATTGGTTTGAATATGGAAATATATGTTTCCCCAGCTTGGGTCAAGCTTCTGCACCTCCCGATGATTTTATGGAGTAAATACATTCTCAAAGCCATTGGAGAAAATATGTTCCATTTTATCAATGGAGCATAAATAGAAATGAGAATATATACATGTACATAATCTATATAGAAGTGGATTCAGAAAGGGGATTTTTGCAAGAGCTAGCCACGTAAACAAGAATTACATCCCATGAAGTAGACTCCACCCACCTAGAACAATAATGAACAACTTTCTTTCGAAATAGTGACCAGAACGAAAAATAAGTGGAAATCCAAGGGATCTTATCCAAAGAAGAAGACTTAGAAATTTCAAAGGCCCTCTATGATATTGATGTTTCTCCCATAGATGGGCCATCAACCACAGTCAAAGAGGCAATGGAGGAAACTTCTCTAAATAATATTGTAACGAACCTCCTCGTTACGAAAAGAACTCTGTTAACAGGTGCAATTTTTTTTTTGTGTGTTTAAGGTGTGTGTGCACGGGTAGAAGTAACAGACACACTTTACTCTACGTCGCCACTCAACAACCAACAAGATGCAACTATGTTGTTCATTACAAGAAGACTGAGGTCACACAACAGGTAACTGCAAGCATTAAACGACCATAGACACAAGGATGAATCCATAATAGTAGATTTTTCTATTTTTGCACAGGAAAGCAGGGCGTTTAATCTTAGTTCTCTGCTCTGGAGAGAGAGAGAGGGTCAAATAGGCTCCTGGCCGACTGCTCAGGCAGAAACTAGTAATCTCCTTCAAGGGTGTCGTAAGAGTGGAAACCCTACCTTTAAAGGGCTCAAGACTCTTGATACGGCACTGGATTCCTTCATGAAAATAAACACCACACAAACTTCTATACTAAGGCTACATGGAGGTGTCTACATCCCGCCCAACACAACCACCCCAAAATTCAATGACTTGACCAAGTACAACAATAATGAACGCACTACTGCAACCTCTACGGAGGGCGCTATATAGAAGGAATCAGATAACGACCCACAAAGTTCAGCATTTATATAAATGAACAAGAAACGTCATCTACTAAATCATAATACTCTATGGTGCTTAGTTCAAGGAACCTCCTATTTTATAAATCATCAATAACTAAAGGTTCAAGGCACTATGATAAGACCACAATACCATTACACTTCAATGATATCTAACACTAGAATTACAATGACTCTTCCATGACATAAGAACATATTACCTTCATATCCCATTAACTCTGCAATTAACGAACATATTATATTCTATGTGTTCCCCAACAACCCAAATACAAAGTCTATGCCCAAAAGGGTAGCACCATTTCATGTTAAGTTACTAAGGTTTGCAGGAATTACATTTACATATTAAGATGATGGCCATTAATAAAGTCGGTAAGTGGGTTAGCACAACTTAATCCAACCTCCCAAGCGAGCCTTTCCCTGCAAGTCTAAAGCGCATAAAATCTCAAGGTACAATCCATTAAATAAACATCCAAAAGTAGGCAAGTTACCATCCCTAACCTTAAGTTTAAGTACATCGAATTGATTTCAACCTTCCCCTCTACAGTTGTAATAACTTATTGTGCTTAGCTTCAAGACCGTACCTTGGAATACATGTAAATTATACAATGAAAAATTAATAAATTCATAGATTCATAAATGTAGCACTAAATTCATACATGTAGTTTTGCAAATTTAATAAATTCATAGATTCATATATACAACACTAAATTCATGCATGTAGTTTTTAATATTTCAAGTAAATTGTTTCTGGAAAAAGAGTCAAGCAAATTGATTTTAAGATTTCAACAATTTGTTTCAAAAAGGGGTCAAGAACAAATTGATTTTTAAGGAATAAAATTTGAAAACGTGAAACCTATGACAACAATAAAATAGAATGGATCCATAGGATTCATTTCGACTTATGTACTATCAAATTATAAACTCACATTTGAAAACTTGCTATTTTATGAAAACCATATTAATCATTCCAGGTTTCATCGTATCAAATTTTAGAACATTTAAAACTTAGGATTTTAAATAGTAAAAACTTATTATTTTAAATAATGAAAAAGATTGAATTAAACCAAATTTAATTTTAATTTCATGAAAGCCATTTTTATCTCAAGGAACCATACTTTATAATTTCCTTGTTGAGGTTTTATAATATTAAAATATTAAAATTTATGATTTCAAATATTAAAATAATGAATGTGATGAAAATCTATAATTTTAAAGAATGAAAATGAATCGAATTTCAGAGCTTCATATCCATCAAGGATAATTTGAAATTGATAAAAATCTATCATGTTAAATAATGAATAATAAATTAAATTTAAGAGTTTCATTTTTCATAAACCATACCTTCAAAAGTCAAGTCACTAATGAAATTCAAGTTTCCTAAATGCATAATATCAAAACTTTAATGTCATATGAAAACTTATGATCTTAAACAATAGAATAATGGATATGATAAAATTTATGATTTTAAAAATAAAATAATGAATTTAATTTCTAAGGGTTAACGCTGAGAAAAGGAAATCACTCGGCGGTAGTTTGGGAGCACACCAGGCGGAAGGGCACATGATGCGCGCAGGCTGTATCCATGCCTCACAGAGGTAACCATCCAAGGCCCAAGGAGTGCGACTTATGGCTTACCTAATGAGCAAAATGAATGGTGTTTACTGAAATGAAGCTCCATATATCGAAACAAAACAGGAACAACACGCAGGAGTGAAATTTGAGGCCACCCCACACCCAGGCGTGCATCTGTACAATTCAGGTGAGTTTTCCCAGCTCATGCTCATCATTAAATACACCCGAGTGTAGAGGATTATCACAAAAACCAAATGCAGAGTTCAGAGGGTAAGGCGCAGGGGTTCTGGTACTCGTTTCAACCACTAACACTGGAAGTGCAGGGATTCAAACATTCATTCAATTGACAAATTGGAAAATGAAGACATAGGGAGTCAAGGTCAACTTAACCGTTTCCAGGACGAATCTAAGAACATATTTACACAACGAATTCCCTTACATATATATAAGAACGCCCATAGTCAATGAAAAAATTCCAGAACCATGAATAATAAGTATTTACACAGTCTCGCATAATAAATAAAAAGTTACATAGTCCAAACCATGAATAACAATTTTTACACAGTCCAAGCTAAGAACATTAATTATTTTACACAGTCCTGATTCACATAAGAACGCCGTCCATGTAAAAACGTGAAGCATAGCTGGAGAGCGCGTCAACCAAAAAGGGTTATTGAAATGCCCGTAGGTTTTTTTTTTTTTCCTTTTTTTTTCTTTTTTTTTTTAAGCAGCTAAGGCGTGAAGGAAATTAGCAAAGTAAAAATGCACAACCAAAGGGGAGGCAGCACCGTCATCGTTCCTTTTAAAAACAATTACAGTTATAATTGCCAAAGTACATAGTATGCATTCTACACTACCAATTAAAAGACCATACCATTGCCTCAATGTCATTCTCTAGTGTCGTTCGGGCTCCGTGCCGCTCCCACTCGCCGACTGTAGAGACCTCACCGGTACCTCCCAGCCAAATGCTAGGGGTACTCTGGTTCCCCCTTAGCCCCCCGAGCCGCAAAGGGGCCACACACAATCCAGATAGTATACCTAGCTTCCCAGCTCGCCTCCACGGCTGAGCTACCACTCTAATCCAGCTGAGAAAATCCCAACTCCTCACAAGAAATCAGTCTCGTTTGCAATTTTGGCAGCATAACAATACCTAATAGCTCATCCCCCTTTTTCCCCATGCCCCTTTCTTTTTATCAAGTTTTGACCTAAATCACATTTATTTTAAGTTTTAATGAAAAACCCTCTAAAAATTCTATGTCTTACAAGTGTCACTCATCCACCACGTTTCCCCAAAATTATTTTCCCTCCCTTTTTAAAAAAAAAACAAAAACAAACGCAAAAAGGTAAATGCGCTAAGCATCTTTTCATTTTTATTTTTAAATTCATATATATTTTTTTATACTCTCGCTTGTTAAATAATTTTATTACTATTGGTTCAATATAAGTTTATGTATGAGTTTTAAGGTATATAGTTTAGTCCCTTAAGAATTCAATTTATTCACAGAGTTAACTAAAACTATACTTATGTATGTTTTTATTTTTAAGAAAAGTTATGTTTCGATTTGAATGAAGGTTATGAGTTCATTAAAACTTAAATGGTTGAAAAAGATTATGAAATCTAGTATCTGTTGTTATATTGGTTGAATTTTGATGAAGTTAACGTTAATAAATCCAAGAACTAGAGCTCAAGTACGTTCTAAAAATTGTATTTTCCTTGCACCGCATTGAGGTGCGAACTCTAGCCTAAAATCTCATAATGAAGTTTTGCGTAATTGTTTTAATGGTTATTAGGGTTAATTGTTATTACTAATGATATTTGGGTATAGGATTAGGTCAACATTCATAGGATCTATTTCATTTAGAATTAGGGTTGGGCTCTTTTTAAAGTTAGAGTTAGGGCCTTTTTCCTTAAGGTTAAACGAAATTTTTATCTTAGAGAAGTTTTTTTTTTTTTGACATAGGTTTAGATTTGAGCTGGACGACAATCGTTTAGGGGTGTCATTTTAAGAATTTATTAAGGAATTATTGTCTTAGGGATATTTAGGTTTTTTTCCTTCATCCACATCAATGTGACGTGCCCTTCAGGACGCACCACATTCTCGAAAGGTGCCACTCGCCTCATTCATTTCCTTTGCGCAACGTGCCCTTCAGGATGCACCACGTGCTCCAAGGGTGCCGCTCACTTCTTTTGTTTCTTTTGTGTGACATGCCCTTCAGGATGGACCACGTGCTCCAAGGGTGCCACTCGCTAACTGGATTGATTGGTAGACATCTATAACCCCTGGAGTCAACACTCCGCCAGGTGAACTTGTGAGAGACTAAGGGTTCTAAGGAATAAGGCCCCTGCCTTATTGCGCACCCCTTAGAATCATCATGAGCGACTGTCGCAGTCTTCCCTCATGGCATCGTGGATCCTCTCGAACTGGGTAATCGTTAACCTACAGTTCGAGCCACGGCGGGAGTGCTAGTAGGCGGTGGTAGGGTTGTTGTCCACCCCTCTCCCTCAACCTCTCTGGAAATCGTGTGTGGCCCCTTTACTCCATATGTGAGTCTGGTAAGCAAGCTATCGTCATGCTGCATCATCAAAAATCATGTCAGAACTATCAACATCATATCATCAAATCAATGAAATATCAAAGTAAATAAATCAACCCAAAAGCACACTCCCTGACTCAATCCGGAGTCCAAGGGGGTTCCACCGATGCCTCTGCATCATCAAGGTCCAAAAACTTGCACACTCAATAAAACTGAGTCAATAGCACCTGTCTACATCAAATAGTAAAACCTCATGTCGTCTATCATAACGCATCATAATCAAGTATAAAATTTTTAACATCAGAAAAGTCCAGATCACTTGCGAGCAAGTGTCCTCAAATAATAAGTTGTCTCAGTGCGCCAGAGCGGGATGTTACATACACCCCCTCTTGGTCTAAACTTTGTCCTGAAGTTTCTCAGTATAAATGTAAAAATAAAAGTAACACAGTGTCATAAGTCTACCTATCAAACAAAAATGGAAATTGCTGGTGCATATCATATGCATCCTCCCAGGTCGCCAAGTGCGGACTATAACTGTCCCACTGGACCTTGACCTGATCTACCGTTCGACGTCGTAATTGTCAAACACAATGATCTAAAATGCGGACCGGCTCAACCATGAGCTCTCCCTCATCCGATACCTGCAAGGAACTCATGTCAACCACATGTGTAGGATCACTAATATAATGTCTCAAAACAGATACATGAAAAACATCATGCATACGCCTCAAAGAATCAGGCAAGGCTAGTCGATAGGCCACGGGCCCCTTTCTCTCCATAATCTCGAAAGGTCCCACGAACCCAGGAGAGATTTTATCTCCCTTTCCAAACTTGATCAAACTCTTATGTGGTTTAACCCACAAGAAGACTCGATCGCCGACCTCGTAACTACGGTCGAATCGGTGCGCATCGACATAACTCTTCTGTAGATCCTGTGCTTCTTTAATCCTTTGTCTTATGGTTAGCATTTGCTCTTCCATTTCTTGGATCGCTTCTGGTCCCACCAGGACCCTATCCTCAAGCCAATCCCAACTCAAGGGTGTCTGACACGGTCGCTCATAAAGGAACTCAAAAGGCGCCATCTTGATGGTGCTCTGGTAACTGTTGTTATAAGCGAACTCTACTAGAGGCAAGAATTCCTCCCAACGTTTTTGTTGGTCTATCACATACATGCGCAACATGTCTTCCAAAGTTTTGTTCATACGTTCTATCTGTTCATCCGTCTCTGGGTGATACGTAGTACTAAAATTAAGTTGAGTTCCCAAGGCCTCTTGGAAACTTGTCCAAAATCATCCAGTAAACACCAATCCTCGATCAGATATAATATTCTTAGGCACGCCATGCAGCCTCACAATCTCACTGACAAAAACTCTCTCTATGTTAGGTGCCTGATACATTGTACGCACCGGAATAAAGTCAGCACTCTTAGTCAGAGTGTCTACTACTACAAAAATCAAGTTGTGTCTCCTGGCCGTCAGTGGCAATCCAACAATAAAATCCATCGAAATAACTTCCCATTTTGATTCCGGAATGGCATGTGGTTGAAGTAATCCTGTCGGGTGTCTATGTTCAGCCTTTACCTGCTGACACTCTAGACACCTAGCCACAAAGTTGACTATGTCGGCCTTCATTCCCTTCTAGAAGAATAAGGGTTTAAGGTCTGTCCGCATCTTCGTGACTCCCGGGTGAGCCATGTAAACTACTCTATGAGCCTCGCTCAGGATAAACATCCTCAACTTGTCGTTTGGTGGTACGTAAATCCGACCTCTAAACCTCATTAAACCATCGCTATCAAATGAATATCCCTCATATCGTGGTACCATCATTGTTTTTTGTCTGATAAAATCCTCGACTTCTTTGTACCAGTCATCATCACGTTGTAAAGTGAGAATCTTCTCACGTAAATTTGTCTGAAGTGGTAACACCGAAAAGATGCGTGGCCTCCGACTCAAGGCATCAACCACATGGTTCACTATTCCCTTTATGTAAGTAATCTCGAAATCGTACTCGCTAAGCAATTCTGACCAACACCGTTGTCACGCATTCAGGTCGCTTTGCGTAAAAATGTGTTGTAGTCCACAATGATCAGTCTTTAATTCAAATTTTTGTCCAACAAGGTAGTGTCTCCAAACCTTCAAGGCATATACGATGTCTAATAACTCCAAATTGTGTGTCGCGTATTTCTCCTCATGCCTTCTTAGCTTCCTCGAAATGTAAGCAATCACTCGTCCGTCTTGTATCAAGACTCTGCCTAAACCTTCCTTGGATGCGTCAGTGCATACCAAGAAGTCTGCGTCCATGTTAGGGACCTTTAGTATTGGAACTATTGTCAAGAACTCTTTAAGCCTCCTAAATACTTCCGTGCATTTCTCCGTCTAGACAAACTTCTTGTTTTTCTTCTGCAATTCCGTGATCGAATTTTCTATCTTCGAAAATCTCTCGACAAACCATCGATAGTATCCTTCTAAACCCATAAAACTACGCACTTCTGTGACATTCGTCGATGCAGGCTATTCCATGATAGCCTCAAAATTGGTTGGATCCATGGCGATACCTTCTTCGGAGATGACATGCCCTAAGTAGTGAGTCCTCGATTGATAAAAAGATCATTTGGACAACTTCTCATACAATTTGTGCTCTCGCAGACACTGTAGTACCAAGCGCAAGTGCTCGTCATGCTCCTCTGTCATTTGAGAGTAGATCAAGATATCGTCAATGAATACTTGGACGAAATTGTCCAAGTACTCATGGAACACTCCATTCATCAAACTCATGAATACCCCTGGGGCGTTTGTCAATCCAAACGATAAAATAGTAAACTCGTAATGTCCAAATCTCGTCTTAAAGGCAATATTATGGATGTCATCCTCCTTGATCTGTAACTGGTGATACCCTGATCAAAAATCGATCTTGGAGAACACCATCGCACCCTTCATTTGATCGAACAGATCATCAATTCTTGGTAAGGGATATTGATTCTTGATCATAGCCTTGTTCAGCTAACGGTAGTCAATGCAAAGCCTCCATGATCCGTCCTTATTCCATATGAAAATAACCGGTGCACCCCATGGTGACACACTAGGGCATATCAGTCCCAGGTCCAACAAATCCTTCAGTTGCATTTTTATCTCTTGCAACTCCAGGGTCGACATCCGATAAGGCGTTCTTTCTATCAGTTCGGTCCTCGGTTTCAGGCCTATGGTAAAATCCAGTTCCCTTTCTGGTGGCATCCTAGGTAACTCCTCTAGAAATACGTCCGCAAACTCCTTCACCACCGGAAGGTGTTCTAGACCTTCCGCTACTCCCTTTTCATTTAGTGCGAGGATCTCATAAATATTTCACCCCTTGCACATACTCTTCCATATCTGTAAGGAAGAGACGAACATCATGGATACTCCCTGGTTCCATCCTACAATCACACGTCTCTGTCCTTCATCATCGACCAAGCTCAACCATTTTGTCTTACAGTTGAGTATCACCTCATGCAATTCCAACCAATCCATTCCAATCACGACGTCATAAGATCCTAAGATCATGACGTACAAGTTGACCCTCGTGACAAACTCTCCCAGGTTAAAGGTACAGCCTGTAACCTTTCCTCCAACCTTTTGTTTGGCTCCAGAAGCCATCTCTATGGATCTAAACTCGTCCTGATCAACTTCCTTTACCTTAATCCTTTTTAGCGCTGCACCAGAAATGAAACTCTTAGTAGCACCTGGGTCTATCAAAATACTAAGGGTCTGGTCAGCGACAACACCTGTCATCTCGAGCATAGTTGGCTGGTGCTCTGCCTGGCGGTTATTCACCGCTGCATGAATCTGATGGTCCTTGCCCATATCTCCCACGGTAGTGGGTCTGGCTTATCCGAATTCTCTGGTCCTCTCCATAGGACAATCGCGCTGGTAGTGTGGCTCCCCACACATCCAACACCCCTTCTTTGGCCCAGTAGTCCTGGTACCCAAAGTAGAAGATGATGACCCATTGACCTGGAACCCTGGTCTGTTCTGCTGAACATGCCTAAAATGCTGCTGCTGTGGGCGATGTTGTTGTTGGTGCTGTGGTCCCCGATAAGGTGTCCGCTACTGAGGCGACGGTCGTCGAGGTGTAGTGAAAGTGGATCCCCTCTGGAAACCGCGATATCCCAGTGTATGTCTCGCTGGTGTCTGGTGTTGCGGCATTCCATATGAACCCTGCCCTGCTGGTCTCGCTGGAGTCCTAGTCTGACCCCCACTGATAAGCTCCTCCTCTGCTATGAGGGCCTTTTGGACAACGTCATGCAAGGTTTGAGGCATCAATATCCTAACCTTTGCACGCAGGCTGTTGTTAAGGCCAAACACAAACTAGTTGACCTTGATCTTCTTAGTGTTAAGGTGGAGAGCATACCGGAGAAGCTCCATAAAATGTGCCTCATACTCGAGCACCGTACGACCTCCCTGTCGTATAGTGTTGAACTCATTGATATGATGCTCAATGAATTCCTCTGAAAGGTATCTCTCTTAGAACCGTTCATGAAACAGTTCCCATGACACATCTTCCACGTCCATGTTCAGTTGTGGTAGGAGCGTCTTCCACCATAAAAGAGTGCTCCCCTTCAGTTGAAATACCACCATGTGGACCTTCATGTTGGAGGTATAATCGCGAAGTGTGAAGCAAATCATCATATTCTCCAACCATGCCTCAGCGGCTGGGCCGTCTAGGGCACCAAAGAACTCGGGAAATTTTACCTTCTTGAGTTTACGGTGAATGCTACCTGTAACGTCCGATGCGCGCGACGGAACCTCAGCGGGTGTCAACGTCCTGGCCTCGTCTCAGTCCAATATGTTGATCAGAGCCTCAGACATGTGTTGAAAGGATCTCATCATCCGAATAACATCACCAACCTCTATCTTCTCTTGTCCGAGAACCTGCTCGCCTCCCTGGGGGTTAGACCCCTCAGGTGTGGATGCTACTGGAGGCGTCACGCCTCCTCCACTAGCACCCCGTAGTCTACCTCCGCGACGTCCTCTAACCATGATTACCTGCACACACACAATCAATGCAATCAACAACAATATATTCAATCAAATCATGTCAACGAAAGTCATAGCAAATCCCAAGTCATGGGTCGAACCCGCTCTGATACCATATGTAACGAACCTCCTCGTTATGACAAGAACTTTGATAACAGGTGCAATTTTATTTTGTGTTTTTTTAAGGTGTGTGCGTGCGGGTAGAAGTAACAGACACACTTGACTCTACGTTGCCACTCGACAACCAACAAGATGCAACCACGCTGTTCATCAGAAAAAGACCGAGTTCACACAACGGGTAACTGCAAGCATTAAACGACCATAGACACAAGGAAAAATCCATAATAGTAGATTTTTCTATTTCTATACAGGAAAGTAGGGAGTTTAATCTTAGTTCTCTGCTCCAGAGAGAGAGAGGGTCATATAGGCTCCTGGCATACTGCTCAGGCAGAAACTAGTAATATTCATTAAGGGTGTCGCAAGAGTGGAAAACCTTCCTTTAAAGGGCCCAAGACTCTTGATACGACACTGGATTCCTTCACGAAAATAAACACCACACAGACTTCTATACTAAGGCTACATGGAGGTGTCTACATCCCGCCTGACACAACTACCCCAAAATTCAATGACTCGACCAAGTACAACAATAATGAACACACTACTGCAACCTCTACGGAGGGTGCTAGACAGAAGGAATCAGATAACGACCCACAAAGTTCAGCATTTATATAAATGAACGAGAAACCTCATCTACTAAATCATAATACTCTATGGTGCATAGTTCAAGGAACCTCCTATTTTATAAATCATCAATAACTAAAGGTTCAAGGCACTATGATAAGACCACAATACCATTACACTTCAATGATATCTAACACTATAATTACAATGACGCTTCCATGACATAAGAACATATTACCTTCATATCCCATTAACTCTGCAATTAACGAACATCTTATATTCTATGTGTTCCCCAACAACCCAACTACAAAGTCTATGCCCAAAAGGGTAGCACCATTTCATGTTAAGTTACTAAGGTTTGCATGAATTACATTTACATATCAAGATGATGACCATTAATAAATCCGGTAAGGGGGTTAGCACAACTTAATCCAAACTCCCAAGCGAGCCTTTCCCTGCAAGTCTAAAGCGCATAAAATCTCAAGGTACCATCCATTAAATAAACATCCAAAAGTAGGGAAGTTACCAGCCCTAACCTTAAGGTTAAGTACATAGAATTGATTTCAACCTTCCCCTCTACAGTCGTAATAACTTATTGTTCTTAGCTTCAAGACTGTACCTTGGAATACATGTAAATTATACAATGCAAAATTAATAAATTCATAGATTCATAAATGTAGCACTAAATTCATACATGTAGTTTTGCAAATTTAATAAATTCATAGATTCATATATACAACACTAAATTCATGCATGTATTTTTTAAGATTTCAAGTAAATTGTTTCTGGAAAAAGAGTCAAGCAAATTGATTTTAAGATTTCAACAATTTGTTTCAAAAAGGGGTCAAAAACAAATTGATTTTTAAGGAATAAAATTGGAAAACGTGAAACCTATGATTTTGACAACAATAAAATAGAATGGATCCATAGGATTCATTTCGACTTATGTACCATCAAATTATAAACTCACATTTGAAAACTTGCTATTTTATGAAAACCGGATTAATCATTCCAAGTTTCATCGTATCAAATTTTAGAGCATTTAAAACATAGGATTTTATATAGTAAAAACTTATGATTTTAAATAATGAAAAAGATTGAATTAAACCAAATTTAATTTTAATTTCATGAAAGCCATTTTTATCTCACGGAACCATACTTTATAATTTCCTCGTTGAGGTTTTATAATATTAAAATATTAAAATTTATGATTTCAAATATTAAAATAATGAATGCGATGAAAATCTATAATTTTAAAGAATGAAAATGAATCGAATTTCAGAGCTTCATATCCATCAAGGATAATTTGAAATTGATAAAAATCTATCATGTTAAATAATGAATAATAAATTAAATTTAAGACTTTCATTTTCAGAAACCATACCTTCACAAGTCAAGTCACTGATGAAATTCAAGTTTCCTCAATGCATAATATCAAAAATTTAAAATCATATGAAAACTTATGATACTAAACAATAGAATAATGGATCTGATAAAATTTATGATTTTAAAAATAAAATAATGAATTTAATTTCTGATGGTTAACGCTGAGAAAAGGAAATCACCTGGCGGTAGTTTGGGAGCACACCAGGTAGAAGGGCACATGATGCATGCAGGCTGTATCCACGCCTCACAGAGGCAACCATCTGGTGGCAGCCAACCCATTTTTTTTTTATTACTCTCAAAAAGCTGCCTGCACCCCTTGCGGTATCATGACAAATCATTGTCGCTTTATGCTAATCGACATTCATCTTATTTTGTGCGACAATTCCAATTCAATTTCGTTTTTAGTTTTTCACAACTGCAAGTGT
>JZKD02S1647945.1:204932-215921 GCA_000966675.3 Picea glauca | reverse complement strand
AAATCTGCGATTTGTCTATAATGTATATTTGTGAATAGAGAGTGATTATAACTGGTAATTAAGTAGTTGATTTGAGTTATTATGATCATAGTTAGTATTTTGTAGATATAGAATAATTGGTAGTTAGTAGTTAGATTAGTATAGTTAGTTTTAGTTTAATTTCTTTTATTTAATTAGTTAGTTTGTTTTAGTTAGTTTTTTATTAGTTTCTATTTTCCTTAGTTTAGATCATTTAACTTAGATCATCTTTCTCTTCGGTTTCCTTACGATACCTTAGAGCGGCCAACAGAGCCGTTAAACTTGTCAGGGTGGTCCATACCAAACGGCTTGGGTTATTTAGACAACCTCGGACCGGTTCCACTCTTCCAGTTGACGGACGGTCATTTTCGCCCGTCAACACCATCCAAGGCCCAAGGAGTGTGACTTACAGCTTACCTAATCAGCAAAATGTAATTTGAGGCCGCCCCACACCCAGGCGCGCGTCTGTACAATTCATGCGAGTTTTCCCAGCTCACGCTCGTCATTAAATACACCCGGGCGTAGAGGATTATCACAAAAACCAAACACAGAGTTCAGAGGGTAAGGCAGAGGGGTTCTGGTACTCGTTTCAACCATTAACACTGGAAGTGTAGGGATTCGATCATTCGTTCAATTAACAAATTGGAAAATGAAGAGATAGGGAGTCAAGGTCAACTTAACCGTTGCCAGGACGAATCTAAGAACAGATTTACACAACGAATGCCCTTACATCTATATAAGAACGCCCACAGTCAATGACAAAATTCCAGAACCATGAATAATAAGTATTTACACAGTCCCGCATAATAAATAAAAAGTTACACAGTCCAAACGATGAATAACAATTTTTACATAGTCCAGGGTAAGAACATTAATTATTTTACACAGTCCAGATTCGCATAAGAACGTCGTCCATGTAAAAATGTGAAGCATAACAGGAGAGCGCGTCAACCAAAAAGGGTTATTGAAATGCCAATAGGGTTTTTTTCTTTTTTCCTTTTCTTTTCTTTTTTTTTTAAGCAGCCAAGGCGTGAAGGAAATTAGCAAAGTAAAAATTCACAGCCAAAGGGGAGGCAACGCCGTTATCGTTCCTTTTAAAAATAGTTACAGTTATAATTGCCAAAGCACATAGTATGAATTCTACACTACCGATTAAAAGACCATACCGTTGCCTCAATGTCGTCCGCGCTCTGTGTCGCTCCCGCTCGCCGACTGTAGAGACCTCACTGGTACCTCCCAGCCAAATGCTAGGGGTACTCTGCTTTCCCCTTAGCCCCCCGAGCCGCAAAGGGGCCACACACAGTCCAGATAGTATACCTAGATTCCCATCTCGCCTCCACGACTGAGCTACCACTCTAATCCAGCTGAGAAAATCCCAACTCCTCACAAGAAATCAGTCTCGTTTGCAATTTTGGCAGCATACCAATACCTAATAGTTGATCCCCCTTTTTCCCCATGCCCCTTTCTTTTTATCAAGTTTTGACCTAAATCACATTTATTTTAAGTTTTAATGAAAAACCCTCTAAAACTTCTCTGTCTTACAAGTGTCACTCATCCCCCACGTTTCCCCAAAATTATTTTCCCTCCCTTTTTAAAAAAAAAAAAAAACAAACCCAAAAAGGTAAATGCGCTAAGCATCTTTTCATTTTTATTTTTAAATTCATATATATTTATTTATACTCCCGCTCATTAAATAATTTTATTACTATTGGTTCAATCTAAGTTTATGTATGAGTTTTAAGGTATATATTTTAGTCCCTTAAGCATTCAATTTATTCACAAAGTTAACTAAAACTGTACTTATGTATGTTTTTATTTTTAAGAAAAGTTATGTTTCGATTGGAATGAAGGTTATGAGTTCATTAAAACTTAAATGGTTGAAAAATATTATGAAATCTAGTATCTGTTGATATATTGGTTGTAGTTTGATGAAGTTAATGTTAATAAATCCAAGAACTAGAGCTCAAGTACGTTCTAAAAATTGTATTTTCCTTGCACCGCATTGAGGTGCAAACTCTAGCCTAAAATCTCATAATGAAGTTTTGCGTAATTATTTTAATGGTTATTAGGGTTAATTGCTATTACTAATGATATTTGGGTATAGGATTAGGTCAAGATTCATAAGAGCTATTTCATTTAGAATTAGGGTTGGGATCTTTTTAGAGTTAGAGTTAGGGCCTTTTTCCTTAAGTTTAAATGAAATTTTTATCTTAGAGAAGTTTTTTTTTTTTTTTGACTTAGGTTTAGATTTGAGTTGGACGAAAATCGTTTAGGGGTCTCATTTTAAGAATTTATTAAGGCGTTATTGTCTTAGGGATATTTAGGTTTGTTTCCTTCATCCACATCAATGCGACGTGCCATTCAGGATGCACCACGTGCTCCAAGGGTGCCACTCGCCTCGTTCGTTTCCTTTGCACGACGTGCCCTTCAGGATGGACCACGTGCTCCAAGGCTGCCACTCGCTTCTTGTGTTTCTTTTGTGCAACGTGCTCTTCAGGATGCACCACGTGCTCCAAGGCTGCCACTCGCCAACTGGAATGATTGGTAGACATCTATAACCCCTGGAGTCAACACTCCGCTAGGTGAACTTGTGGGAGACTAAGTGTTCTAAGGAATAATGCCCCCGCCTTATTCTGCGCCCCTTATAATCATTGTGAGCGACTGTCGCAGTCTGCCCTCACGGCATCGTGGATCCTCTCGAACTAGGTAATCATTAACCTACAGTTCGAGCCACGATAGTAGTGCTAGTAGGCGGTGGTAGGGCTACTGTCCACCCCTCTCCCTCAACCTCTCTGGAAATCGTGTGTGGCCCCTTTAGTCCATATGTGAGTCTAGTCGGAAAGATATCGTCAGCCTGCATCATCAAAAATCATGTCAGAACTGTCAACATAATATCATCAAATCAATGAAATATCACAGTAAATAAATCAACCCAAAAGCACATTCCCTGACTCAATCCGGAGTCCAAGGGGGTTCCACCGATGCCTCTGCATCATCAAGGTCCAAAACCCTGCACACTCAATAAAACTGAGTCAATATCACCTATCTACATCAAATAGTAAAACCTCATGTCGTCTATCATAACACATCATAATCAAGTATAAATGTTTTAACATCAGAAAAGTCCAGATCACTTGCGAGCAAGTGTCCTCAAATAATAAGTTGTCTCAGTGCACCAGAGCGGGATGTTACAAATATGTTTAGGACTTCAATGGAGGTTTTAGCAACTCCACACGAAGATGATTCAGATATTGAAGAGGAGCGATATAAAGAGGAAATAAAATAAAGGAGGAATAAAATGACAAGATCCATGAGGTCTCTACTTAAGTTTGAAAGAAATATTCACAACCTTCTCCTCCATTATCAAAGGGAAATAAATCAAATAGAGAATGTAGAGAAATTTCTTGGTATATTCAACAAATACATGATTCTCTTATGTTTAGTGGGGCAAGAGTTCCAACTAAAAGATAATTATGTTTTTCATTATCCTTAAATTAAGATGTAATAATATATAATGGTTAATAACATGTTTTTCCTCCTAAAAGGTCACAAGTTCAAATCCAGAGGGGAGTAGGGTATGTATACCTCCATAGGATTTACCAGTCAAATCGTTTTTCGGAGGAGGTCCCTTGTCCAGGGGGTCTCATACACAAATTTGGTGTCTGACTTGGACATGACTTTAAAATTAGATGATTATTATGATGATGAGAAATATTTATTTCTTCATTCCCCAATGTTGTTTCTAACACTTGGCATCTTTATGTCATCTGTTCTTGAGCCACTGGTGGTTTTGGCTTGAACTTGACGTAATTTCCAATCTTATAATTTACAATTGTTTTCAAGTACATAATAATATTCCCACTCTCCATTTATCCCTTTCTAGTTTCAATTGAATTTTAGTCAAAGAGGAAATGGAGGCAAATTATCTAAATAATATGGTTAGGACTTCAATCACAGTTTTAGCAACTCCACACGAAGATGATTTAGATATTGAAGAGGAGGGATCTAAAGAGGAAATAAAAAGAAAGGAGGAATAAAAAGAAAGGAGGAATAAAATGACAAGATACATGAGGTCTCGACTTAAGTTTGAAAGAAATATTCACAACCTTATCCTCCATTATGAAAGGGAAAGAAATCAAATAGATAAAGTAGAGAAATTTCTTGGGATATTCAAGAAATCCAGGATTCCCTTATGTTTAGTGGGGCAAGAGTTCCAACTAAAAGATAATTATGTTTTTAATTATGCTTAAATTAATATTAATAATATATAATGGTTAATAACATGTGTTTCCTCCTAAAAGATCACAAGTTCAAATCCAAAGGGGAGTAGGGTATGTATACCTCTATAGGATTTACCAGTCAAATCATTTTGTGAAGGGTGTCCCTTGTCTAGGGGGTCTCATACACAAATTTGGTGTTTGACTTGGACATGAATTTAAAATTATATGATTATTATGATGATGAGAAATATTTATTTCTTTATTCCCCAATGATGTTTCTGACACTTGGCATCTTTATGTCATTTGTGCTTGAGTCACTGATGGTTTTGGCTTGATATTGAATAAATTTCCAATATTTTAATTTACAATTGTTTTCAAGTACATAATAATATTATCACCCTCAATTTATCCCTTTCTAGTTTCAATTGACTTTATGATGAATAGTAATTCTGAGATATTTGTTAGAAGGAAATTTCTCCAAGAAATAGGGGAATTTTTAATTTCATTTTATAAAATAGCTATATTTTTTGGGGAAACCTATAATTGAACTGACCTCGATACCTCCTCCTTGTATTTCACAATACTCAACCTCTCTCTCTCTCTCACACACACACACACACACATGGTGTATTAGTGAAAATGAAAACATGGAATAACAATAATATCTCAACTTTGAGGGATGATTTGAGGTACTCTCACAATGAATTTTAATTTGGTGTAAAAATATGAAACATAGGAAATCAAATTAGATTTCAAAATATTTAATTTTTTTTTTCATAATTTGTACCATAACTCTCTACTACAATCCTAATCATGAAAATATCACCTAGGTGGGGACCTCACCAAGACAAAGAAGTTTTGAAAATGTATTTGCATTATACTTGTAACCATGCCCAACAAGTCTTGGGAAACTCTTGGAAATTAGACACTACCACAAGAAATGACACACTAATTCCTATTTTCAATATCAACCCCAAAATGGATTAGATATGTTTTATTTCCTAATTTATAATCCCATAACCTAATGGATCACCAACCAACACAAAAAAAAAAAAAAAATCCTAGAGCCTTGTCGAGAAACCAGATCCTCTTTCCCCACCTCTCCTCAAAGTCACAAACCCCCACTTCCTATCCAGGAGTAGGGACATAGGAATTTCAAGTAAAAATAAATGGTATAAGTACTCGATTTCACACTTTAATGAGGATTTCCCAATACTCAACTTAAAGTGCCTCCAAAGAAGTCCTAAATCTTGAAGACAAAGTTTAAATCATCAAATTTCTGCAATCATTCTTCATACTTTCAAAAAGGTTAGTTTCTCAACTCCACTTAGCCTTTGAGAATGGTTTAAATCTCTCATGTGTTTCATTTTGTTGTGTCATGAAAAATTTGAAGGATTTGGCCTGTTTTTTAATAAATCCAAAGAATGCAATGGAAAGCTTATATGACTGAAAATTCATAATAGTTTCCTTTATTTTGTTGAAATTGAGAGAACTTTAGTACTTTTGGGTTGCACAGTATTATGCACAATAGGAACACATTGTTTGTCCTACACTAGGAAAATATGTAATGGTTATATAGGTTTGCGTCTACATGTGGGAACTTGCATGTGATTGATCGAAAACAAGTGATGAAGTATGATGCACAAAAAAACCTTTGGACGAGTGTGGTTGTTCCTTCACTAGGTCTTCCCTTTGTGGTGTGTGTTGCATTGTGGGGAGACCGGATTTTTGTGAGTGGTGTTGATAACGAAGTTCATCCAATCTCTTATTTTTTTCAATATTCAACTAGGCAGTGGACTGCAATTGACATTGGTGAAGACTTTATTGGTTGTATTAATATAGGGTCTACAACCTTGGAGATCTGAATATTCTCTCCTCTTCAAAATGTTTTATTTTCAACATCATAATTTTTCTTACCTCCAATGCATACTTTAATCATTATGTTTTCTAATGAAATTTGGTTGGGTAATTATTGTTGATTAATTGGTTTGGTTTTCATTGATGTCAACCCTTGAAGAAATTCTGGTAGCACAAAGCTTTAGGTAATGGAGCCAAGTTTGTTTGATGAATAATGGCATGAGTTTTGGTATGTTTGCAGGTAAGGATATTCTATATGGATATTACATGTCATTCCATTTCTGGTGGTATGTGTAATTTCACATAACTCCTCACAGTTAGAGAGTTATGGCCATGTGAAGTTGGAGAACCCTCATGAGTCATCTAGAAGCCCCAAAAGGTGAAAGTAGACAAAATGGTTGCAAAGAAGAAATTATTTAAATAATAAAGTGAAGTGTTGAGTGTAATATAAGCAAAGTGGATACAAAATAAATTATTTAATTAATAAATAATGGAAAAATTACTAAGTGGACAAGTGGTTAAAAGTGGGTTATCCCTAAAATAAGGAAAGTGGTTTAAGATGGTTAGAAGGTAACCACTTGAGGAAGCTACATAAAAGTATAAATAAGAGGCAAGGGTCTCTCATTTAATCACACTTGATAATATTGAATATATACAAGTGAATGAGGTAACCAAAGGATATCTAAGAGGATTTCATAGGGAACATGAAGTAAACAAGGTCGAATTTCAAAAGAGGATAAGTTCTTTTGATGATGTTTTCTAAGGTATGTTATTTACAAGTTATCACACCATTTTTGCAATAACGTTTTTTATATAATGATTCAGACCATGAAATATTGAGCTCGTTGAGGAAACATATCCAAGTATCTTTGATACAAATTTCATCTTGTGGGTCACTTTATTTTTGGAGTTACACTCCATGGAAAATAGGGTTTGTGGCTAATCCTGAAACTTCTCTAACAAAAGATGTTTCGGGTAAAAACGTCATAACTTCTTCATAACAGATCCAAATTTAGTAAGAAAAAATGTATTGGTTATATTATAGTCTGTAGTATTATTTATATTGTTTTCAGATCCCTACAACAAATACTCCATGTGGGTCACTCTCTACAACTTCAGTCTCTAGAATAAGCCATAATTCAACGAGGTATGTCATTTTTGCTATAAGTCTTTTTCTAAGAGGTTCCAAGTAGTGAAACCTGGTAGAATTTCATAAAAGACACTAAATAAAATTGTGTATTATTTTCATATATGTGTTCATTATAGGTACATAGTTATGATTATTTTAATTTAGGGTTGTTGACTAATTCAAAAATAGTTATGTGAGACTAAAGTAAAGTTTGATGAAAATGCTAGTCTCTTGTTGTTAAAGTTAAGGAAGGTTTTCATGTATGTGATCATATACACCAGGTCTATTATAGAGTTAAAAATCAGATTTGGATGATGAAATTGATGAGACATTTTTGTTGAAGTGCATGTTGGGTACATGGTTGAGACAAGTAGTTGATGAGTTGGCATATACATGAGGTGTATAGTTGATTATGTCGGTACATATTGATGGGTCATAGTTTATCTGTATTTGATGCATGATCAGTACATATTTGGTGCATGGTTGATTCACTCGTTGATGGTACAGGTTGAGGTACAGGTTGGTGCATGGTTGATGCACTTGTTTATGGTATAGGTTGATTACAAGTTGTTTGGTATAGGTTGTTACAGGTTGTTTGGTGCAGGTTGATTGGTACATGTTTACAACAGTATATCTCATAGTGATTGTATGGAATTTTTTCCATCATTCTACTTCTACTTCTACGACAAGTGGTTGTATCTGCTTTCTGGTTGTACCCGAAGAACATAAGGGGTTCTAGCATCCTTCTGGTTGTACCAAGATAATTGGGGAGTTGGAGCTTCCCTCAGGTTGTATCCTAGGAAAGTAGAGGATTGGATCCTTCTTCCAGTTGCAGCTGGAAAAAAAAAGGAAGTTGGTGCTTCCAATCAATGTAATTCTTAAATACATATAAGAAAAATCATTATGTGGTTTTCTCCCTCTTTGGGTTTCCACGTAAAAACACTGGTGTATTATGTATGTGTATGATTTCTAATTTGTTCATTGTTTATTTACTCTGAAACTATTGGATGATAATGTTAGATTGATATAACACTTGCATTTTATGGTTAAAAAGGATTAAATTTCTCTATTTTTTATTCACCCTCCTCTGAGTAATAAAACAACTGGTATCAGAGTTGGTTCCTTCATAAATCAGTTTAACCACTAGAAGGAGATCATGGATTATTATTGTAATAAACCTCAAAATTGTCAGAAAATAAATAAATTATGCATTCATCCTTAAATGGATTCGAAATTACAAGAAGGTAGGATTTTCTATTTCTGGTTCAACTCTGGAAGTTTGCTAGAGTTCTGGTAGTTGTTGGTTGACTTTACTACTCAACTTAAAAAGTTCAAAACAAAGTTCTATGATGTGAATAATCCACATTCCAATATTCACTTATGGTTATGTAGTTATATTTACTTCCATCTCTGTATACACATATACCCATACAATAGGCTTAAACTACAACGATTTGGGACTTCTGGCCCTAAGCCTTATGCATAAAATTGACATCAAACAAACTCGATCAAAAGGATTTAGGGATAAGGATAAAGTAAAGAGTTGGATTATATACCTCTGCGAAAAGTTTTTTCTAAAATAATATCAGGTCGGTAACGGTTTGGTAAGGACTTTCGGTAAATTCAGTGTAATAAGTATTCTATAACCCCTGCCCATGTTAACAATATTGCTTGGCTCCACCTGTCCAATATTAACATAAACTAAATATTGCATTAACTGAATTCATAGTGGTTAGGGCTAGGGGCATCCATGAGTCGCATAGGTGCTTCCTTAATCTGTAGCCCATTAATGCTAAAAGAAGAGATAGGTCTGATGAGAATTAAATCTTGGATAGGCCATTAAAGGGGCAGGGTGTGTGCGATTGTCAAGGCCATCACCTAACTTATTGTCCAATATGTATGTGCCAAGTCTACCTCATCACATGGCCTTTTGTACCAGTAGTCTTCATTCTACAAGGAAGGGTTCTTTAGGTTGTAGAAAATTTTCTTTTGTCATGGGAAGGTTATCTAGGAGCCTAGTTCTACGATTATGTTTCTTGGCGAAGGGGAGACAACTGTGAGGACTTCCTCCGAAGGAGGTGGCATCTCTTAACCAATCTGCCTGGTAAGTTTCACGCTATCACTCTACAATTTTTGTATGTTATAAAGTGTTTCCCTTGTCATTAAAACTTGAAAGAGAGGGCGTTGGACTTGTTATTTTTCCTTGCTACTAGTAAGTAGCTCCACTTATCACGCTCCTACCTTTTCAATTTTCGAAGGCTCGATACTTCATTTTCTTTCCTTTTTGGTGCTTCCAAGGGTTTTCCCCTTTTCCTTTTAAGTAGTTTTCTTTTGTTCTTGTCGTCTCTCACTCTCCTTTACTGTGTTGTATCATTATTTAGTAGTGAGTCTCTTCGAGATTTATTCAGGGTTCCATTCCAGGAGTTATTTTTTAGGGTGAAGCCATATTGTGTGACATTTGAATGTTGTTTTCCTGGACCTAGCGTTGCCTACCCATCTCGAAGAATTTTCTTCCGACTAAACAATGCACTCCTCCATAATCCCTAACCCTTAAAAGGAGGACCAAATATTAGTCATAATTTTCTTCTCTAGGTCCCGATTTAATGATACTCTCGGGTTTGAAATTCCTATAACGTGCCACAAAAAAAAAGGTCCATGGGCTTTGTACTTCCTTTGTCACAGTTTGTCCATACTAAGAGGTTGTGTCTGTATTACTCCATGATTAATCAAACTTTCTTACCTCGAATCCAGTTCCTATGTTTAAACAAGGAAGAGGGCATCCTCATACTATTTTTGTATTGAATAAGTTTTGTTTAGTGTACTCTATGTGGCTCGTATGTTTTCTCTGTACCACTAAATTGTATTCATCCTTTGTTTACTATTTATTTGACTCAGTGTTGGGACTCTTGTATATTTACGAAATCTCATTTCTTGTAAACCCTACTCTTTTACTGGATATTGTCACTAATGATGGGGCCCTGTTTGATGCGAGGGTAGCCATCATATTGATCAAGTTCTCTCCTCCCCTTTCGGTCCACTGGAAATCATGAATCGGTTGGAAGCTTGCCTATGGTGATTCGAAGATAAGAAAAATTTCGCTGTCCAATCATTATCTTGTATATTTTTTTGAATTTCAAGCTTTGGAAAGACTCTATCCTGTTACTAAATTAATTACTTCGACCCTTGTAGGTCCATGTGAAACACGACATTGGATCAAAAACGGGTTCTACTTAGAAAGGTATTCTGGTTTCTAATAAAAGAAACTCTTGAGGGTTTAAGAGGAATCTCGATGATGTTGGGTTATTGCTCCGGCATGTTTTTATTAAGACTATTGTCTGAATCACTAGATGTAAAGATCTTAAATTTTTAGTTAAATAAATGTTATAATTTTCTTTTAGATGTTGAGGTTTACTTTGCTAGTCTCTGTATATTTGTTTTGTAGTGATATTTGTTAATGGATAAATTCATGAGTGAGGACACAGACCAATCTCCCTAGATCCACCTGGATCTAGAAAAAAACAAGACAGAATACTACTCTTTCCCTAGATCTAAATTATTGAATGAACTAAGAGAAATGGATAATGGACATACCTTATGAATTCTCTCCTTAGATCTCTGTTGTTCCTTGCTCTGCTTCGATGCTCTTGTGCTGTCCAATCACAACAGTACAAACCAATCGAAGTACAAGCAAATTAATATATTTAATACCTAGTCTATACATGTGATCAAGGAATCATGTAATAAGATGACATCATCATTATGGGA
>JZKD02S1647945.1:160510-183167 GCA_000966675.3 Picea glauca | reverse complement strand
GAAAGAGAAATATACAACCTGAGCCTTGATGTCGTAGATCTCCTTTCAATGGCTTCTAGTTCTGACACACACACTTGCTCATGCATGAAGAAAATCAACTACTTGTGATGACCTTTATGTTGTCTCTATCTGCTGCAGCATCAATTCTCCATACAATCATGCACCAATTCTCCAAAATATCTCTCAAGCTTGCCAACTTCTTTGTTAACCCCTTCCATGAGTATTCTCATCAATTTATAAGAGAGAATAGATTAGTTGCTAGGATAAGAATGATCCCAATAAATCTGGAATGCCAGCTTCTGAACAACCATTCGAATACCAACTCACCCTTCTAAAATATTCCCTTCTAGAAGGCTCAAGAATCTTATCTTTTCCCTTTGTAAAAAGATGTTCGCACCCTGTCAATGATTACAGTGTGAGAAGTTCGCACCCTATATGAATGCAGCATGCGGGAATGTATCATTCTTGCAGGAGAGTATATATGCAGCCTGTGAACTATCTTCAAAACATGATTTCTGGAAATAGATAAGAGCAACCCTTTTCAGGAAGGAGTTCTTTAATGAGGAGTTTGATTTGCTATCATCATAACATCACCATGACATCATCACAATGACCAAAATTGTGGATAACAATATTTTAGACAAATATCCATATTGTGAAAATATAGAAAGGGTAGACTATACAATGATTCAAAATTCATTTTGAATACTTATAAATAAAATCTTTACTCGTAAATTTCTTGTATCCATCACTGATTAATTTCATTCATTTATAGTAGATTTTATAATTATTATACGCATATACTCCTGTATAGACGTGGGGTCATATGTGTATCTATATATCTATCTAATCTAACTTAAGTTTACAGCATGAGTTTCTCCCACGTCGTTGAATTTGATTGTTTCTATAGTCTTATTATACAATCCATGACTTATAATACTGCCAATATAAAAGAATATAATCCTCCTGAGATTCGTTTATGGGTCTCTTTAAGGGTTGCACCAATTGAATTTTCACCACAGATTTGTTCTTTCCAGATTTATTTTAAAGTTTACGCTGATTGAAAATCCACTACAGACTTTGAAAAAAAGCATATGATCTCATGATAGATGGGTGTTCCTAGGATACACCCTTGTGGATTTTCTCAGTTAAAAATATTATTTTATTTTATACAAGTTAGATCTATCCTTGTCATTACTAGTTTTCCAGTGGTTTTATAATAAGGATTATTGTCGAGATTCAATTCCATTACTACTATAGGTATTGTATATAAACTCATACATTTATCATTGGTCAGATGATTACAATGGGCTACACATACAATAGTAATATAGGTATATTTGTTAATTGGGTAGATGATTTATTTTCAACCGATAACATACAGAAAACAAGACATACATAGTCGTACCTACAACAACTAGCCTACTATGATTATATAGATACAGTCTTCAATCGAACCCAATTATTTCTACCACAATTAATCTACAAATTTCTGAAATGTACATATGACCACAAAATAATCATCTATATAGAAACATGAATCATCTATGGTAGTTTTTTTTGCAGTTTCATACGAAAGTAAAAAAAATCATCTAGAATAGAAATACAAATCATCTACAATAGTTCAATAATTACACAAGATAGTAAAATGATTCCCCTAGAACAACAAACATATACACTATTTCTAATGACACAAATGTAATAAGGAAAAGTAGAGGGTACATATCTGAATTGGTTTGCTGGAAAACAAAGAGAACAACCATGTTCCTCCCAACCTTAGAACTGGGCAGCCAAATCACTTGCCCAGTTCACCCCCTAGCATCACCATGAATCCATGAGGGAAAACTTGAAATCTCCTCTTCAGAAATGTTTCCTCTATCTGTAATCCTCTCCTTGCCTCACACTCAATGTTCAATGTTCATAACAGAAAGTATCCAGTAGTTCTTTTCCCCAGCATACTAGGCAACGTCCTGCCTCCTCGCATATGCTATTTAACCAAACAATGCCTTTTTGCCTAGGTCTTTCTTTCCCCCTTGGGAATTTTTTCATATTTCTAAATATTTGATTTTTAGGGGCTGCCAATGGCCAAATCTCTTATTTTCCACTTGTAACAATGATCCCATAGGTAGTTCCAGCATGTTCCCCACTCATGGAGTCATGGTCAGCTGATTTTAACATGGTTGTTCCATTTGTCCTCCTGCAATCAATATAAAATATTTTGTTTTCATACAAGTGTCATATTCAAATAGTTAGTTGGGTCAAATCAAATTTATGTCCAACAGTCATAATAATTAATTACAATTATCAAATTCGAAATTTGGAATTTCCATAAATGGCAAAACGTTTCCAAATTCGAATTTACTAAAAATGGAATAATTTTCCAACAAATTTTAAATTTCAAAAATACTTTATTTTTAAAGTCTGTTTTTAAATCGTAATATTCCCTTCTTGTCGATACATAGATCTGGTTTATCTGAGTTTGTGGTACTATTTTGTAATTCTACCATTATCTTAGTGTAATTTACGTCGTTAATACCTATCATCCTTATTCTTTGTTCCAACTCACTTTCTGCCCTGCTGATATTTATCTCAAATAACCCATGGACTCTTCTTATTAAAGCATCTGATACTTTATTTTACTTACCCTTGATATGTATGACCTCGAAGTCGAATTCTCTCAAGAAGGCTAGCCATCTTGCTTGTCTTGCAATAAGATTTGATTGGCTAAACAGATATTTCACCCCGCTATTATCCGTCAATAGTAGAAATTTTCTACCCATTATGTAGTGTCGCCACATTTTTAAGGAGTGTATTACCGCTGCCAATTCTAAGTCATGAGTGACATAATTTTGCTCGTGTTCTTTTAATTTCTGGGACTCATAACAAATAATGTTTCCTTCCTGAGTTAGGAAACCACCTAGTCCTTCTTTACTTGCATCAACACATACGGTGAAGTCTTTATCTGGGTCTGCTACCTTCAATATGGGTGCAGTTGTCAATAATTCCTTCAGCTTGTTAAAACTGTCTTGACACTTCTCTGACCAGTTAAACTTGGTCCCTTTCTTTTGTAATGATGTGATAGGGTAGGCTATCTTGGAAAATCCTTCTATAAATCTGTAGTAATATCCGGTGATTCCCATGAATGACTGGATATCCACTACATCCTTAGGTACTGGCCATTCCATAATGGATTTTATCTTCTCCAGGTCTACGACAATGCCTTCCGCTGAAATTACATGTTCTAGATATTGTATTTATTTTTTATAAAAGTCACACTTGTCAAATTTGTCGTATAGTTTGTGTCTCCTCAACGTTTGCAGAAATTTACTTAAGTGTTCATCATGTTCTTCCTCTGTTTTTGAATAGACCATAATATCATCGATAAATACTACCATGAACTTGTCTAAGTATTGACTGAAAATATTGGTCATCAGGCACATAAACGTGGCTGATGTGTTAGTGAGTCTGAAAGGTATGACTACGAATTTGTAGTGTCCATATCTTGTCCGAAAAGTTGTTTTGCTTGTGTCCTCATATTTTATCCTAACTTGATGATAACTGGATCATAAATCCAACTTTGAAAAGATATTGTCCCCACCTACTTGATTGAACAGATCATTTATCCTTGGTAAGGGGTATTTATTCTTAATAGTCATGTTTTTCAGTTTTCTATAATCGATACATAGTCTTAGAGTACCGTATTTCTTTTTTACAAAGAGGACTGGTGCCCCCCATGGTGAAACACTCGGTCTGATATACTCTTTGTCCAACAATTCCAGTAATTGTATTTTTAATTCTGTCATTTCTGGTAGACTCATTCGGTAAGGTGCTTTCGAGATAGGGGTTGAACCAGGTAGTAGGTCTATGGAGAAGTCTATTTCCCTTCTAGCAGGTAATTTTGGTATCTCATACACAAACATGTCTCTGAATTCACGTAGGACAACAAAGTCTTATAACTTTGGCTTATCTTCTTTTTCTAACATATTTGTTACTTGGATGGCATAAAGTTGACAACCCTTTCTCATACATTTCTTGAGTTGCATCACTGAAACTTGTCTGACTGATACAGGTTTTGGTATACCTTGGGTTGTTCTAGCAGTGCCAAAATTGTCTTTATAGCTAAGTATCTTTGTATAACATTCTAGTATTGCTTTGTGTTGTTCCAACCGATCCATCCCGATAATCATATCATAATATCCTAGTGGTAGGATGTTCAAATTTGTTCTTATATTTTGACCATCTAAGAAGAACTCAAAATCAGAAATAAAGTCAATTGTTTTCCTTTTAGTACCTGTTGCTAGTTGTACAAGCCATGATTTTGTGTGGTTCAGTTTCTTAAGTTTATTTGACTCTACTACATCAAGAGTAATATAACTTAAAGTATCTCAAGGGTCAATTAAAATAGAAATTCGAGTGTTAATGATTTTACCTTCGATTTCTACCACCAAGGACTAGTGGTCAGCTTGTCGACCATCTATGGCTGCATTTATCCAATGTAGGCTTTTGCCCATGTCTCCCACGGTCGAGGCTTCCTACAAATTATGAATAGTGGGTCTATTTGTTGAAATTAAACGTGGGTAGTTCCTCCTTAGATGCAGCTCTCCACATTCCCAACACTTTAATGGCTCGTGGGAGTTGTCCCCAAACTTATTTATTCCCAGGTTTATCGGTTTATCATTGCCTTACGTATTCAGATGATTGGAGTAAAAGTCCTTTCTCAAAAAATGTTTTGTTGCTTTCCGATAAGGATTTGGTTGGTATCCCTTCTTATGTTGGTTCATTTGATCTTGTTTCATATCCTTCCAAGCTTTGGGAAGCTCTACCCATTGTTTATACTGGTCATAGCACATTCGTTCTTTTCTGAATACTTCACTCAAGGATTTGGGGTTGTCAAACTCAATTCTGTCCCTGTAGGACTGTGGTAAATAGTTTAAGAATAGTTGGATTTTTACCTTATCCTCCCAGATGTATGGTACGAACCTTAGTAGTTCCATAAATTTATTTATAAGGTTCTCCATCGTCATCTGTCTAAGTCATAACTTGTAAAATTATTTTGTCTTCCTTTCATAATAGATTTTAGAAAGGTATTGTTTCTTGAAACACTTCTTAAAGTCAGACCATTCCAACTGTTTATCCTTTAGACCCTTGGCCAATTTTAGGTCTTTCCACCAAATGTTGGCCTTCCCTTTCAGATTCTAAATGGCCATTATGACCTTCATATTGTTGGAATAGTTGCAGATCTTGAAGTATTTTTTGATGTCCAACAACCATGCCTCAACTTCTTCTCCTGTCCTGGATTCTCCATCAAAGGTAGCTTATTTAATCTTTTTAAATTATCCTTCAAGGTGGTCTACTTGTTTTCTTTTTCTGTCTATTTTAGTTATGTCTTCAGCTGAAGGTGTTCCTTCAGATGAACTGTCTCCTTTTTCTGTTTTTGATCCCAATTTCTTGGAAGCTCTCTTGTTGTCCTCTTCGTAATTATTATCATCCTTTGGTCTTTTCTTGGTCACTATACTACGCAGTAGGACTTTGTTTGTTTCTTATTGTTCCTGATGATCTTTCTTCAGTTTTTTATTGTCGGCTTTGAAAACCTGCAGTTCAACAATAAGATTCCTCATTATTTCCAACACCTCCGTGGGTGATCTTCCGTCATTTTTCTATCTTGGATCTCCAAGAGGTCTTTGCTATGGATTTCATTCCATCCTGATTTCTGCATCGTCTTGAGCTACCATAATTAACACAAAACATAAAGGGCTTTCTGTTTGTAACCCAGTAGGTTTATTAGTTTTACATAAATCGGAATATATACTAAGCAACTAATGTGGCCCTGTTCAGGCTCAGTGTTGTAACTTTTTCTCTGATACCATATGTAATAAACCTCAAAATTTTCAGAAAAAAAAAAAACATTGTTTATACATTCATCCTTAAATGGATTCAAAATTAAAAGAAGGTAGGATTTTCTATTCCTGGTTCAATTCTGGAAGTTTGCTAGAGTCCTGGTAGTCGTCGGTTGACTTTAATGCTCAACTTAAAAAGTTCAAAACAACGTTTTATGATGTGCATACTCCACATTCCAATATTCACTTATGGTTCTGTAGCTATATTTACCTTCATCTTTGTATACACATATACCCATACAATAGGCATAGACTACAACGATTTGGGACTTCTGGTCCTAAGCCTTATGTGTAAACTTGACATCAAACAAACTCGATAAAAAGGACTTAGGGATAAGGATAAAGTAAAGATTTGGATTATGTACCTCTGCGAATTTTTTTTTCTAAAATAATATCAGGTCAGTAACGGTTTGGTAAGGCCTTCCAGTAAATTCAGTGTAACGAGTATTATATAACCCCTGCCCATGTTACAATCTTTCTTGGCTCCACCTGTCCAATATGTAACATCAACTGAATATTGCATTAACTGAGTTCGTAGTGGTTAGGGCTAGGGGCATCCATGAGTCGCATAGGTGCTTCCTTAATCTGTAGCATATTAATGCTAAAAGAAGAGATAGGTCTGATGAGAATTAAATCTTGGCCAGGCAATTAAAGGGGCAGGTTGTGTGCGACTATCAAGGCCATCACCTAACCTACTATCCAATATGTATGTGCCAAGTCTACCTCATCACATGGCCTTTCGTACCAGTAACCTTCATTCTATGAGGAAGGGTTCTTTAGGTTGTAACAAATTTTATTTTGTCATGGGAAGGTTATCTGGGAGCCTAGTTCTATGATTTCATTTCTTGGCGAAGGGGAGACAACTGTGAGGACTTCCTCCGAAGGAGGCAGCATCTCTTAACCAATCTGCCTAGTAAGTTTCATGCTATCATTGTACATTTTTTATCTGTTAGCAAGTTTTTCCCTTGTCGTTAAAACTTGAAAGAGAGGGCATTGGACTTGTTATTTTTCCTTGTTATTGGTAAGTAGTTCCACTTATTGTGCTCCTACCTATTCAATTCTCGAAGACTCGATACTTAAATTTATTTCCTTTTTGGTGCTTCCAAGGGTTTTCCCCTTTTCCTGTTAAGTAGTTTTCCTTTGTGCTTGTCATCTCTCACTCTACTTTACTGTGTTGTATCATTATTTAGTAGTGAATCTCTTCGAGATTTCTTTAGCTTTTCATTCCAGAAGTTATTTGTTAGGGTGAAGCCATACTGTGTAACATTTGAATGTTGTTTTCCTAGACCTAGCTCTGTCTATCCATCTCCAGGAATTTTCTTCCTACTGAACACTGAACTCCTCCATAATCCATAACCCTTAAAAGGAGGACTGAATATTAGTCATAATTTTCTTCTATAGGTCTCGATTTAATGATACCTCTCATGTTTGAAATTCCTATAACGTGCCACAAAACAAAAGGTCCATGGGATTTGTACCTCCTTTGTCGCGGTTCGTCCATACAGAGAAATTGTGTATGTATTACTCTGTGATTAATCAAAATTTCTTACCTCGAATCTGGTTCCTATGTTTAAACAAGGAAGAGGGCATTCTCATACTATTTGTGTATTGACTAAGTTTATTTTAATGTACTCTTTGTGGCTCATATGTTATCTCTATACCACTAAAATTTATTCATCCTTTGTTTATTGTTTATTTGACTCAGTGTTGGGACTCCTGTATATTTATGAAATCACATTTCTTGTAAAACCCTACTCTTTTACTGGATATTGTCACTAATGATGGGGCCCTATTTGATGCGAGGGTACCCATCAAATTGATTAAGTTCGCTCCTCCCCTTTCATTCCACTGGCGGTCATGAGTCACTTGGAAGCTTGACTATGGCGATTCAAAGATAAGTAAAAGTTCTCTGTCCAATCATTATATTGTATATTTTGTTGAATTTTGAGATTTGGAAATACCTCTATCCTGTTACTAAATTAATTACTTTGACCCTTGTAGGTCCACGTGAAACATGACGCTGGATCAAAAATGGGTTCTACTCAGAAAGGTATTACGGTTTCTAATAACATAAACTCTTGAGGGTTTTGGAGGAATCCCAGTGATGTTGGGTTATTGCTCCAGCATGTTTTTCTTAAGATTGTTGTCTGACTCATTAGATGTACAGATATTAAATTTTTAGTTCAATAAATGTTATAGTTTCCTTTCAGTTGTTGAGGTTTACTTTGCTAGTCTCCGTATATTTGTCTTGTAGTGATATTTCAGACAGATATCCATATTGTGAAAATATGGAAAGGGCAGACTATACAATGATCCAAATTCATTTCGAATACTTATAAATGAAATATTTACTCATAAAATTCTTTTATCCATCGCTGATTAATTTCATTCATTTAGAGTGGATTTTATAATTATTATACGTATATACTCCTATATAAACGTGGGGTCATATGCGTATCTATATATCTATCTAATTTAACTTAAGTTTACAGCGTGAGTTTCTTCCGCATCGTTGAATTCAATGGTTTCTATAGTCTTATTATACGATCCATGACTTATAATACTGTCAGATAGAAAAGAATATAATACTCCCGAGATTCGTTTCTGGGTCTCTTTAAGGGTTGCGCCAATTGAATTTTCACCACAGATTTGTTCTTTCTAGATTTCTTTTAAGGTTTCTGCCGATTGAAAATCCACTATAGACTTTGAAAAAAAGAATATAATCTCATGATAGATGGGAGATCCAAAGATATACCCTTGGGGATTTTCTCGGTTAAAAATATTATTTTATTTGATACAGGTTAGATCATCACGACTAGTTTTTCGGTGGTTTTGTAATATGGTTTATTGTCGAGATTCAATTCCATTACTACTATAGGTATTGTATATAAACTCATACATTTATCGTTGGTCAGATGATTACAATGGGCTATGCATACAACAATAATATAGGTATATTTGTTAATCGAGTAGATGATTTATTTTCAACCGATAACATACAACAAACCATATAGACATAGTCATACCTACAACAACTAGCCTACTATGACTACATAGATACATCTTCAATCGAACCCAATTATTTCTACCACAATTAATCTATAGAATTATGAAATGTACATATGACCGCAAAATAATAATTTGTATAGCAACATGAATCATCTGTGGTAGTTTTTTTTGCAATTTCATATGATAGTAAAATAATTCATCTAGAATAGCAATACAAATCATCTACAATAGTTCAGTAATTACACACGACAGTAAAATGATTCATCTAGAATAGAAAACATATACACTAGTTCTAACGACACAAATGTAATAAGGAAAAGTAGAGGGTACATATCTGAACTAGTTTGCTGGAAAACAAAGGGAACAACCATGTTCCTCCCAACCTTAGAACTGGGTAGCCAAATCACTTGCCCACTTCACCCCTTAGCCTCACCATGAATCCATGAGGGAGAACTTGAAATCTCCTCTTCAACAATGTTTCCTCTATCTGTAATCCTCTCCTTGCCTCACTCTCAATGCTCAGTGTTCATAATAGAAAGTATCCAGTAGTTATTTTCCCCAACATAATAGGCAACGTCCTGCCTCCTTGCATATGTTATTTAACCAAACAATCCCTTTTTGCCTAGGTCTTTCTTTCCCCTTTGTGAATTTTCGCAGCTTTCTAAATCCCTAATTTCTAGGGGCTACCAATGGCCAAATCTCTGATTTTCCACTTGTAACAATCATCCCAAAGGTAGTTCCAGCATGTTCCCCACTCATGGAGTCATGGTCAGCAAATTTTAACATGGTTGTTCCATTTGTCCTCCTGCAATCAATATAAAATATTATGTTTTCATACAAGTGTCATAGTCAAATATTTAGTTGGGTCAAATCATATTTCTATCCAACATTCATAATAATTAATTACAATTATCAAATTTGGAATTCGGAATTTCCATAAATGGCAAAAATTTTCCAAATTCGAATTTACTAAAACCGGAATAATTTTCCAACAAATTTTAAATTTCAAAAATACTTTATTTTTGGGGATGTCACAATTATGAGAATGGAGTACCAATATTTAATGGTCAAAATGGGTTAAGGTATGATATATGGAAAAGAAGCACGAAAGTAATTTTACAGGAACAGGGGCATTATATTTGGTTGTTATTCGTTACAGGATATGATAGTTCAAAAAGGGAAAAGACTGTAGCCAAGAATGAATTGAAGAAGAATGAAAAATGGCAATGGATTTCATCTGGGAAGGATTAACTAATACGGTAAGATAAATTGTTGGTAAATTTTCATCAGCCAATGAACTTTGGGATAAGTTACATGACATATAATCTTCACCCATCACAAATTCAGAAAATGCCAAAGAAGATGCAGCTACAAATAAAGAAACAATATGTTCAACATGTCAAAGAGATTCAGAAGATGACTATTACGTAATCAACAGATGTATGTTGTTTTTCTTCAATTGTGAAAATGTGGAAATATTTAAATAGAATGCCATGAACGAAATGAGACAGAAAAACTAACTGAAAAAGAAGACAATTATGAAGTATAATTGATTAGTCACTCAATAAATAAGTGATGAAACAAAAGGAAAGTGTTAACATTTCTTAAGAATCCCAACAGGTCATCAATAACTTAAGAACACATCTAGAAGAAGCCAAATAGATCGAAGAAAATCTTGAATATCCAAAGTAGTATTTGGAAGCCGACATAGAAACACAGAAGGAAGAAGAAAAAATGAGAGAGAAGATATTGACTAACCATCTTAAGGAAACAAATAACGATCTAAACTAGCTTGAGCAAAGTTTGGTCAAGAAGAGAAAGTACTTCAAGAAGAAATAATCACATTAAAAATCCATCTTGAAGAAGAGAAAATAATATAAGAAGTCATGAAGTCTCAGATAATGAAGAAAGAAGAAGAGGTTGAGAAGCTTGAATAAGAAGTTTTCACAATCAGAAGTAAAATCATCAAACTCAACAAGAACTTTGAAGAGACGAAAACATCCACATCAGTCATATAGAATGAAGAGAAGCACTCTAGGTTGCTAGAAAAAAAAATGAAGAAAATAAAAAGAGTTATGTAGAAGTAATGAAAGGAAGGAATCATGGTTAACCTGAATCTAATAAAACTATTTAAGATACATCTTCAATAATACCATCCATGTTCAAGCCACTGTAACAACCCCTTCGTTGTGACTACACACGACGCAACGCCCAAGATTTTTTTTTTTTTTTTAAGAAGGACAAGAACGAAACAACGAGAAATAGTTAACAATGCTAGTTGACGATGAAAAAACTCAAGAAGATCAAGAAATAGACAAAAATGACTCCACATACTAGCACATCAGGTGTTGGACACAACATGCAATAATCAAGAAAGAAATGACTTCCTGCCCGTCACAACAAGATGATGCCTACAGGCTAAGGACAACATCAACCACCTAACACCACTGCTTTGATGACCAGTAACTATATACCTCTATGGAATGCACAACCAAATGCATGGAGGCATTACAGAAACCAGTACCAACATCAATTACAACGACAACGCCCTCATCGGGAAATGCAAGACTCTGTCCAGGTTATAATTCACATCTATCTGGTAGGGCGTGCCTTGATCCCCTCATCAAGAATCACACTGAAACCAGGCGATGAGCATGTTCGTAACCATGGTGCAACATAGAAATTCTAGGCCCTCAACCCAAGCTAACATCTTCACGCTAGGATACCAAAATAACTGTCAAATTATGAGGACTAAACCCAGCGCTCCCAAGCAACAAACCAATAAGACGCAAGGTGACACCGTTAAAAATTTAACTTGAGAAACTAACCAAGAGTTCTTGATTACTGCAAGGAAACCCGAGTGGTGAAACTATTTATACCAATAACCCTTTACCTTTGACCTAAGGCACAAGGCACATACTCGCCAACTATTGTTTAGCTAAAACTACTAAATCCTTGACCAGTAATCTCACGCAATATTTTAAACTACTTCTCCAATAGCCACTATGTCTAAAAATCCTATTAATTCAATGATATAACTTTTGTTTAACCAAGTTAATCCAACAATCAAGCAATCTTAAATATACATCATTTAACACTAGGGGAATTATTAAATTCTAAAACAACTACTTTCATTTTCTTCAAGGCTCAAATGATTAGAAGGTAAAAGTTAAGGGGTTTAAGTGTAAGTAAAAGAGGGATTAAAGGGGTCCACTAGAAGAAGGTTAAGTGAAGTTAGTTCTTATCCAGAAAACAAATTATTCCACTAGCTAACAGTTATGATCAATGGTTCCCTAACAAAAGTGATGTCGTCTATAAGGAAGGAGCTTGCTACCCAGTCCTTCACGCTAGTCATCATACCAATTATCGTTAAAACGATGGGAAAATGAATCTATATCATTCAACAATCACAATCATGAATTGGTAAAAGAGTTGGCTATAATAATAAAAATTGTTGTCATAAAATCTCCACGACCATTATCTATCATAATAAAGGAAATTCGTTATTAATCATCAAAGACTTCGTCGAAAAATTTCATGGTTGTTCAAGAACTGATCTAAAACTCCTCCACCAGAATCACAGTCCAATTAACACTTTCTGTGGATATCCATCTTGTATTAAAGAAAAATAACAGCATTGTTGTCTACAGGAAGGCAGGTAAGAGAAAAATTGAAGGGTAAAAATTGCACCATAGGAGAGTGGCCAGCCTTTTATGTGCTTACAAGAATTGCATGTTCCCTAACATTTAAAGGCACTTTGACTGTCTTCCACCCAACATTGAGGTTCAACGCAGGTAATATTCCAATTTTAACGCAGGTAATATTCCAATTTTAACGCAGGAATTGACATAGTCAACACGCCATTCATAAAGATTTGTCAATATCGTTGTGACCCAGCACTTAATAAATATGACGTATATACCAAAATGCAGAGCACTAACTGAAATAGATGATTGTAAATATACCATATCGCAGAGGGAAAATGACATTGTTGGGTAAAACGTTAATCATAAATCACTGAATTAGAATTACTTTCACCCAATAAGTATTTGTCACTCGAAATGTTTCGATAAAGACATTGTTGTCATAACAATGTAATGCTAAGTTGTATGGGATATTGTTGAGAAACCAAAGAATCGTTGTGTGGTTAAAAGCATAAATCGTTTTTACCTAGTTAAAAATGCAGGTGTAATATAATAGGTTCATTGTCACCACCAATCATTGTCAATTTCCCATTGTTGCCTATTAAATAAAAATATTGCCGAATAAAAAAAACTATGACTCATAGATATGATTTGTCATCTATTAAAATGATACAACTGGTGTTATACAAGGTGAGTCACAGAGTTAATCACTTGTGTCTATGAGTTAGCTCCTTAAATCGCAGGACCAAATAAGGAAGGTCGTTGCCATAATAGTCTAGAATAAATAAAATGCTATGTAAGAATCACTATATGTTGAAACGCTAGGTATTAAATCATTGTGTCAACGCTGACAGAATGATATATATATGTAAAAAAAATACACAGTTAATCACCATCCCTGCAGGTATAAACCACATCCAAAATAAATCGTTGAATAACAGTTAAGAAAGAATGAAAAAGGTTGAGAATCAGAACTCTTTTAATGAATTTCTTAAGCAACTTACTGAAGCAATTACACTAAGGATTCTTTCAACAATAAAAACTAATTAAAAACTGGACTCCTTAAGGATCATTCAACAAAACTAAAAGTAGTAGAAGGTCACAACAAGAACAGTCAATAGAAGGAGGAGAAGGTACGCCATTCGTAACAAGGATTAAACATTCAATCCATATTTTATCATTCACATGAAGGTGCGAGATTAGAGATCAACCAAGAACAAACAACAACGGTAGATGGATGACAAGAAAATCCTTCACTCATCATCCACGAAAAGAAAATCATGGAATTGAAATCCATAGGTCTATTAACACCGAAGCGATGACCATAGATCAAGATCTTATTTGATTTCTCATGCATGGACTGATCAGCTAGGGTCGAAGGCAAGAATAAGCCGCAACCATCAAAATCAATAAACCACAGGACGGTCAAGACAGGGATCGAAGGCCATGGGAAAACAACATCGATCTAAAGGATATGGGGAAAAATTTAAGACATCAACTAGAATGCTTAGACAATCATTTTCCTTACCCCAATTAGTAATGTAGAACTAAACGTATAATCATACTAAAAATCTACCGTGCAGAAATAAAGGAAGCATACCATTGCCCAATTGGCGGCTCTGAGTTGATGTCCCATGCGCTTTGTGAAACTCCCTCTTGCCGATCGATGATACTTCATTGATACCTCCCAGCCAATGCTAGGGGTACTCTTCTTCCCCCTGAGCCCCCCAAGCCGCAAAGGGGCCACACACACTATCCATAGAATCAGCTAGCTTCCAGCTCGCCTCGCAAGGCCGAGCTACCACTCCTCATCGAGCTGGGTATCCCAACTACCACAAGCTAAGCCAATCAAGTATAAATTTTTGCAGTGTAACGTTACGCATAATAGAAGAGATACATCATCCTTCTCCTCCCTCCTTTATATATATTTTCTAAGTCAATTGCTCTCCCAAAATCCCTTTTAATTAATTGTTTAATAATTTAATTCATAATAATCCTTCTCATACATGTGTCACCCATCCCCATCATTCCTCCATAAATTAATTTCATTAATTAATTAAATACCCCTATTTCCCTCACTCACCTAAAGGCACTCCTAGAATCACTCCTAGGTGTCCCCATATCCCCTTACAAGTTTTAAAGAACTTCCCCCTTATTAATTTACTAGTTGAGTTTAATTTAGAAGGTTCTTAAATTCTAGATACCTTACTAAGTTAGACTTTCCTCTTTTTTTTCCTTTTGTTTCCCCTTTCTTTTTATGTTTTTAGTTTTTCCCTAGTATCCTAATTTTTTTAGATTTCCCTCTTTCCCCTTTTTATTTAAACTCAAAAAGGCATGTGCAGAAACTTACCCTTTTTCCCTTTTTCTTTTTAATGAATAATTATTTTTTTAGCATAATATAGTAAAACAATTATTTTCCCTTTTTAAGTTTTATCCCAAAATATTTTTATAAATCAATTTAATTCTTACCCCCCCTTCTTGTCACAAGATTAATGAATATTATCATTAGTATATATATATATATATATATATATATATATATATATATATATATAAAAAAAATAGATAATATTTTCAATCCAATATAATTTAGACCTAGACTTTATTTTCTTAGGCTGGGTGACATTCTATTAGGGGGCAAGTTTTAAATCTTCCTTAACACATTAGTCATCCTAAAGACATCTAGGTTTATCCAATTATTAAATAACAATGTGGCGTGCCCTTCAAGACACACTAGGTTCTCCAAGGGTGCCACTCGCCTCTTTCTGTTTCTCTTGTGCAACATGTCCTTCAGGACACACTACGTGCTCCAAGGGTGCCACTCACCTCTTTCCATTTTTCTTGCACGACGTGCCTTTCAAGATGCACCATGTGATCCAAGGGTGCCACTCGCCTCTTGACTGACTTGGTAGACATAAAAAACCCCTAGAGTCAATACTCCGCCATGTGATATTGTGGGAGACTAAGGGCCTTTAAGGAATAAGGCCCGTGCCTTATTGCAGGTCCTTTAGAATCATCGTGAGAGACTATCCCAGTCTTCCCTCATATCATCATGGGTCCTCTCAAACTAGGTAATCATTAACCTACAATTCGAGCCACAATGGGAGTGCTAGTAGGTTGTGGCAAGGTTGTTGTCCACACCTCTCCCTCAACATCTCTGGTAGGCAAGAGTGACCCCTCTACTCCACATGTGAGTCTGGTCGACAAGCTATCATCAGGCTGTGATGCGTCACCCCTGCCTAAAAAAGTTCTACATGACCTCCCAGTCTTAGGATCCTTCTAAATCTTCCCCTGAGTCAGATTGACTCTTTGATTTCCTCACGGGGAATATATCACACACACAAAGGTGTATCCACAGGTCCTTATAAGTTATGCATGCGTGATCGAACACAAGGCGCTAAATCTAACCACTTGACCAAAAAATATGATCATGACTTTTACTGAAAAGGAATTTCAGGTTTCAGAACTTCACGAATCGTGATGTAAGTTCCTTGACTCTTCAACCCCCGAAACCTGAAATGTCAATGAAGGTTGACTCCTTCAATGCGACGATTACATGCCACTAGTTTCCCACTAGTTCCGACTTTTCGGTACTTTCGAGCAAACAACCAACAATCGTTCATCTTCCCTTATGATTCCCCGAATTCTGAAATTTCATCTTTTACGAGATCGACGACTGTGAGCCTACCTCGATCCAACGACTCAAATATTTTTGGGATTTCGTCGACCCGAGAATCCACGCCACTTGACCCAGACCACTGGTCGCTCCATTCCCAGAACTTCGATGTGGGAATTCACATGCGATATCAACGAACCTCATTGATCCAGATGTGATGGTCTAGATTCTTTCGAGATTTCGTGAACCGGGAGTTTGAAACTCTTGACTCCAAAATCACAACTTCCTCTACTTCCTGAGCTCTGAAATAGCAAAAATTTGTGCACGAGATCAACGGATCATGTTTCTTTTCATCCAATGGTCACTACTTCTCTTGATATTCTAAATGATAAAAGACACTCAGTCTTAACCTCCTCATAGATATATGAGATCCAATGGTGCACATGATTTCAGCACTTCCCCACGAAGAAATTTCATTGTTTGTTCACTCTTCTCAAGGATCTCTGGCCAAAATGACTTGGTGTCCTTCCACCTGAACTTGACCTCTGCGAGACAATTTCGATCTCCGCCTCACTTTGAACACTTCAAAGGTGCTATCCCTCCTGAGATATCTCTTGCAAATTCAAGTCTCTAAAAGGAATCCTACTCGTACTCCTTGTGGAAAACTTTCAATTAACCTCTGGTTATTTGAGTCTTTGACCCTGTGCACTTTTTGCAACAGTAGTCCTTCAGCCTTCACCTTAGTTTATAAGTTCTAAGGCTTCAACCAACCTGTGCACACCTTGCATGGCTCTATGCTTCTCCTACACTTCTGCTTGTATGAAGACAACAATATCTCTCCTGAGCTTTCTGAGATAAAACTCAGACCCACATCAATGCACGGCTTGCGGACGTTCACTGCACTCCTTGCATGAATTCTCAGAGAGAGAAACAATTGAAACTCATTCTTCTTCTCTCTCAGACTTCATACATTCAACATGAAATCATACACACAACATAGCATTCAAGCAAATGTGTAGCAGAAAAAACAAAACAACTATGAACATGCCATTTAACTAATGTAAACAATAAGCATCATAACACCATGAAAATTGAGTCAAAGCTTTATATATTAACTCAAGTGTTCCTATACATGGGTTCTTCTCTACAACTCTCTACTACAACTCAACATCTTACATAATTCTCTATATTGTTAATTATCCTCCTTGATACTGATACAAGGGTGAGGGTGTCTATAATCCATTTTCCCTCCTACGCTCTTAAACTGTCTAATCAATTAAATTACATCCACCTACTTTCATTAAACAGACTTAAATAAATATTACATCCGACAGATGAGAGAAATCACTCAAGATCTGTTCACAACTCCAAGATATAAATGTAAGTATGCTTCCCATAGCTATTACATTAATATACATTTATTAATCTTCAAAACATTTCAAAATGTGAGCTGGTGTTTTTCTAGCTATCTCCCGCCTTTACGCTTTCTTGGTTGGCTACTTACGATGCTCCTGCATCATACTCCCTCTCTTAAAAATTTTCATGAACTCTTGTTCATGATTTCTTGCACGGTCTTTCCATGCCTATGAATTTATGCTTCATTCTCCCAACTGGCATCTTCAACTGGATGTCCCTTCCATTTGACCAAGTATTCAAAATACTCTTTTCTCCTGGTCTTTTTGTTGACCCTCTTGTCAATTATGCTTTCGATATGTGGCTTTTCAGCTCCAGGCATTTGTTTGGTCCATCGAATTTATTTATGCTCCTCCTCTGCTCCTTCTTATTTATCTCTGTAAGGGTACAAATCTGCAATGTTGAATATCGGTGAGATTTTGACCCCATCGTGTAATTCAATCTCATATGCGTTTGCCCCAAATTTCCTTATGAATTTGCATGGTCCAATATTTTTCATCTTCAATTTGTTATATGTTCCCCTTGGGAACCTTTCCTTCCTCAGATGTGCAAGAATCAGATCACCAACTTCAAATTGAAGTTCTCGCCTGTGTTGATCTACTCTCTACTTGTATTCTTGACTTTAAATCTGCAATTGCTCCTTAATTCGGTTGTGAAGCTCCTTCATTCCTTCTGCAAAGTCCTCTGCACTAGCACTTCTAAATGCATCTTGTTCTGCATCTTTCAATTCAGAAACTCCCCTTCGTTTCATTCCATATACAACTTGGAATGGACTTTTCCCTATGCTTCTATTGAGTGAATCATTGTAAGCGAATTCTGCCTGTGGAAAAATGTGATCTCACTGACTGTGGTGTTCAGTCACTAAGATCCTCAACAAATCTCCCAAGCTCCTATTTACGACTATTGGGACTCATAAATGTCATATTTTCATCCAACTTTCTCTTCACTATTCCTTACATTTCATCATCCCATTAACCTTTTATCATATCATTTTCATAAATATATTTGGTTTTCACCTTCTTATTTTCCACTTTATTCATTTTAGTATTAAAAGTGAATTTATGATTAAATATTAGAAAATATACATGTTTTCATATATATATCTCAAGAATGTGTGAGCTTTGTAATGTGTAGGAATATGTGAAGTATTAATTCAAAGAGACTTCTTGAATATCTCCTCCACCATTTCAAGGAGATAATTATTCAAGCCTATTTCTAAGGAGATGATTATGAAAGATTTGGTTGGCATATCTTATTCAAGATATGTGAGAGATGTGTGGAGGATTTGAAGGGATCATATCTTATAATAAGGGGAAAGTAGTTGAGAGTGGTTGAGAGAATAGTGGATATGTCATTATGATATGGTTATATTCTTCATGTATATAAGAGAGCGCTCTCTCTTCATTTCATTAGCTTGAGTTTTTGGGAGATAGTCTTGTAATGAGGAGAAGGGAATTCTTAGCTTTGATTCATATTCTTTCATTGTTATGCTTTCATGATTTGTCATTTGATTATTTTTATGTAATTCAAGATAGCTTCATTGTGTGAGCTCACATATGTTATTTTTCGTTCAACTTTTCACATGTTTCATTGTTTTCCCCTTATGCAATTTCCTGCTTTCTTAGTTAGTATTTCGATGCTTTCCTAGATTAATTTCCTGCTTTCCTAGTTAGTCTTTCGATGCTTTCCTAGATTAATTTCTTGCTTTCCTAGTTAGTCTTTCAATGCTTTCCTAGATTAATTTCATTTCAGCAATTTCGATTAGATTAGCTCCACTTCAGTCCTGCATATATAGTGTGTGTGCTTTGTAAGCCTACGAACCTTGGATTGACAAATTAAATGGTTGGGAAAATACTACAACGAAATTAAACGACAATATTTTTTCCTAACAAAGACCTCTGTTTGTCCATCCGTCTGAGGAGGATACACTTGGTATCTCGATCAGAAAGAATACTCTTTGGTAAATTGTGAAGTCTAACGACTTCCTTGAAAAAAAGGTTCACAATATGAGTTGCGTCGTTGGTTTTCTGGCATGGTATGAAATGTGCCATCTTTGAAAATCTGTCGACTGCCATAAAGATCAAATCACATCCTCTTCGTGTCCTTGGCAGCCCCAATATGAAATCCATGCTCACTGCATCCCATGGCCCTTTCAAGAATGGGTAACGGTTGGTATAACCCTGTGTTCTGCCTTTTTCCCTTCGTGTGCTGATAAATTCTGCACCTATCCACAAATTTCTTCACATCCGTCCTCATCCCTGGCCAAAACTATAAGTCATTGAACTTTGAGAATGTTTTATCATAACCAAAGTGTCCAGCTAATCCCCCACTATGTTTTTCCTTCAGTAAATTCTCCCTCATGGAGGATCTCGGAATACATAGTTGATTGCCTCTGAACAATAATCTATCTTGGATCATGTATTCAATCCATTGCATTCTATTCCTGAGAATTGGATTCTATGATGCCTTATATGCCTCCTTGAAGTCTAGATCATCACTATACATTTCTTTGAGGTTATCAAAAGCCAAAGTCTTGACTCTGAATTCCTACATAAGAAAACATTTCCTGCTCAAAGCATCAACAACTTTTTTAGCAGTTCCATAAATATGCTTAGTCAAAAAAGTAAAATTTTACATGTATTCAACCCATTTAGCATGTTTTTTGTTCAACTTCTTCAGTCAAATAATGAATTGTAAAGCGTGATTATCGTTGTACAAAACAAACTCCTTGGGAACCAAATAATGTCTCCATTTCTTTAGCGCTTGTATGACTGCATAGAATTATTTTTCATACATGGAGTACTTAATCTTCACTTCATTCAGTTTTTCACTGAAGTACGCGATCAACCTGTCGTCTTGGCTCAAGATCGCTCCAATTGTAAATCCACTCACGTCACACCTGACCTAGAATGTCTTGCTGAAATCTGGCAAAACTAGAATTGGTTGCTCAGTGATCTTCTTCTTCAATAGCTTGAAGCTCTTCTCTGCTTCCTTCATCCAGTGAAAATATTTATGTCTTTTCTTCATCGTATCCATCATTGGTGCGCTAATTCCACTGAATTTTTAGATGAATTTTCTGTAGAAACTAGCCAAACCATGGACGCTTCGAACTTCAAACAAACTCTTCGGTGATGGTCAATTCTTAATCACCTTTATCTTTTCTGGATCCATTTTCAATTCATTTGTAGAGATAACAAAGCCCAAATAAATGAGTTATGTCGTCATAAATGACGATTTTGTCATATTGATCAGCAATTCCTCTTGTTGTAACCTCCTCATTACTGCAACTAGATTCTTTAAGTGTTCAGCTTTTGTCCTGCTTAAAATTAATATATCATCAAGATATACAATGACAAATTTCCCAATGAAATCCTTCAGGACTTCATTCATCAACCTCATGAAAGTACTGGGTTCATTCATTAAGACAAATGGCATGATAAGCCATTCATATAGCCCTTCATTCATCTTGAATGTTGTATTCCATTCATCACCTTCTCTCATTCTAATCTGATGATATCTGCTTTTCAAATCAATCTTTGAAAAAAACTTTGCCCCACTCAAGCAATCCATCAAGTCATCCATCCTTGACAATGGAAATCTATATCTGATGGTAATCTTATTGATTGCCCTCGAGTCTGTACACATTCTCCAACCTCCATCTTTCCTTGGGTTGAGCGTTGTCGGAACAACGCATGGACTCAAGCTCTCTCGAATCAATCCTTTGTCCATTAATTCATGGACCTGTCTCTTAACTTCTTCATTTTCCTACGACGTTAACTTGTACGCTACTTTGTTCAGTAAACTAGCTCCAAGCATACGATTGATATGATGGCTTATACTCCTGATAGGTGGAAACGAACAAGGTAGTTCATCCACTACTATATCAACAAATTCTTCCAACATTTCCTGAATTTCTTCCAGTACATCATCTATTCTCGTACTGGTCAAAACAATTTTGGGCTTCCTCGCCACAATAAATTGTGTGTCCTCCTTCTTCTTAACCTCATCAAGAATTTCCTTCCCACTCATGAGAATTACAGTGTTGATCATCTATGTTTTCACCTCTTGGTTCTTAATCGACAACAACATGTGTGTCCTACCATTTTTCTCAAGGGTGTACGTGTTCTTTCTCCCATCATGAACCACATTTCTATCATATTTCCATGGTATACCCAGCAATAGATGATAAACATCCATGGGAATGACATCACAGGATATTTCATCTTTATATCCTCCTATTTTAAATTCGACTAAACACTATTTAGTGATATTTACCTGATGTCCCTATTGTAGCCACAAAACTCTGTATGGGCTTGGATGTACAACAGTCTCCAGATCTAGTTTTTCTACCATCTTTGTAGATACGAGATTGTCTTTGCTACCACTGTCCACTATGACCTTGCATACTCTATCCTTAGTTTTTCAAGTAGTCCTAAACAGACTGTTTCTTTGGGCCGAGTTATCTGGTTCCTTCTCTGGTTTCAAGAGAACTTTCCTCATCATTAAGGATCTTCCATCCTCAGCATCTTCTACCTCAACATTCCATCCTTGAGCTTCGGCAATGTGAGTTTCACCACCTTCTTTCTTTTTATCTATACACTCATAGGATTTATGTCCAATTTTTCCACAAACAAAGCATTTCACTTCACCTCCTCTACCTCTTCCTCTTCCTCTGGTTCGAGGAAAAGTATTTCTATCAGGATATTTCCTTCCCTGTGAGCTTCCTCCCCTCTCATGTTGAGTTTGAGGTTTTGCAAGATACCATATATATAAAATATGAAGAACAGAAATGAAATGCTAGAAATGATAGAATAACAGTAAAATATCCAGCATAATCTTCACAATACAAAGAAATGATATACGAAATAGCAACAGAAATAACACTTTGATTCAGATAGAAATGTTCATAGGCCTCTTTGAGGGGGCAACCTCCAATCGAGCAATGCTCTGTTACAATAATATCCAAGCTAGGGTTTTCATACCCTCGACCCTTATTTATACTAAATGTGTCTATGAAGAGAAGCATCTAGAGGAATATCCTTCTAGAAGCGGAAGCTTCTATTAGGTCTTCTTACATC
>JZKD02S1647945.1:131707-157328 GCA_000966675.3 Picea glauca | reverse complement strand
CCAGCGTTTTTGATCTAGATGGAGAACACCATACGGGAGTTTGGCCAAGTCATATGTAATGTTGTAGAGAGAGAAATAATGTTCCATTTGTGTGACCCAACCAGTGGGGTCCGAGCCATCAAATTTGGCTACATCCACCCACAGAAGGCCTATGTCCCTTTGAAAGTGATGGGGTTGAAAGGAATGGGAAGAAGTTTCACCTTTAGTATTTTTATGTGCCTCAGAAAAAGAGTCATCAGTAGAGAGCTTGAGTTTGGTGTAGAGTGATGCAAAGACAGATTCCAGCTGGGTGGTCAGTTCGTGTTTGACTTCCTCCATTGCGGACTGCACGACTACATTTACGGATGAATTCATGGAGGCATCACGGGAGGCAATTGTAGCACTGAGTTGTTGCACTTCTTATTGGGTCTAAAGTAAACCAGATTGCAGGGTGTTGAAGTGGGACTCTAGTTCTTGGTTATGGGTATGGGCCATGATGATGGGTGAACTCAAAAGGGAGCGAGCGGGATCAGAATTTTTTGCAGAAAAATGATATGGATGAAAGTGATAAGGGAGAAGAGATGAATCTAATGGAATAGGTCTCAAATAATAGTGAATTTTATTTATTTATATTTTATTTTTTTATACAGCTGCGGGGTTATCCTTTGGTCTGAAGAATGTTGCAGTGCTGAAATCCCCAAATTCTGAACCAGAGAGTATTTACTTAGCAACCTGAACATAGATGCGTGTCAATAGATCTCGTTGGTTTAATTTGTTTATGTTGTTGTTTATGTTCCCCAAGGGTTAGGTATTCAAGGGTTCTACAAACAAGGGTTTGCCCTGTGCTATAGCTCTATGATATACGTGCGGGGTCCAACAGTAGTACTCAGCCCAATATCTCAGGGCACTAACTAAGGAGGATAAACCGTGCCCTTAGCCGTACTACCCGACTACCCAGGTACTAGAGAGTATCTTCCCGAGTGTTGTTCTCGGTGACACTATAGCAGTCCGACGACCAATAGGTTTATCTAAAGAGGGCTTTAGGAAATCTAAGTCGATCCGTACACAGGTGTTGTCTGATGCACTACCACTCGAAGGGGTACCAACAAGGGTTACAAGGGTGGCCAACAGATGTGCGCTTAAGAACCACTTGTATTTCCTTCATGTATGAATCCCTCAACCGCGGGTTTATGCGCGTAACAACAGATCTCTGTGGCTTAAAGACGCCGGAATACATCTCTACCTTGAAAAAAAAATACCCACAATTTCTTCCAAGGAAAGTGCTCTGATACCACTTGCAAGATACCAGATATATAAAATATGCAGAACAGAAATGAAATGCTAGAAATGATAGAATAAGAGTAAAATATCCAGCATAATCTTCACAATACACAGAAATGATAGACGAAATAGCAACAAAAATAACACTTTGATTCAGATAGCAATGTTCACAGGCCTCTTCGAGGGGGTAACCTCCAATCGAGCAACGCTCTGTTACAATAATCTCCAAGATAGGGTTTTCATACCCTCGACCCTTATTTATACTAAATGTGTCTATGAAGAGAAGCATCTAGAGGAAGATCCTTCTAGAAGTGAAAGCTTCTATTACGTCTTCTTACATCCGCCTTATTCTATTTTATTGAAAGGTCTTATTAATATTGACCTTTATTACATCTGAATACAATGATCTACCTATGTGCAGGTTAGGACCTTAACAGGTTTCTTCTCCTCTTCTTTAGGTCTCTGAATCCTGTCTTGGGAGATTATCTTTCCTCAGCTTTGACTTCTACCTAGGCCTCTCTGACCTTGCTTCCAGCCCAGCTTCTCTTCAACTTTCAAAGCCATATGATAAGCATCTTCCATAGTATGAATGGTCATCATGCTCATTTCATCTTGAATGTCATATCGCAGACCATTCATGTACCTGGCAAATTGTTCATCCTCACTTTCCCGATGACCTGCTGTAATGTTTATCCTGTAGAATTCTTCAATGTATTATTTCACTGACATCAGCTTTTGTCTCAAATTCTACATCCTTCGAAACAGAGTGATTTGATAATCCATGGGTATAAACATGGCTTTCATTTTTGCAACCATTCTATCCCATCTCTTGATTTTTTGCTTTCCCTTGCAGCGTCTGTTAGCCTACATTTCGTCCCACCATAGCGTTGCATGCCCTTTAAGTCTAGTAACACCATGTTTGAATTTATTGTCTTCCTCGACATCCTCGTAGTCGAAATATTTGTCTAGAGCTCTAATCCAGTCTATAAGAACTTCAACATGCAAGTTTCCCTCATACGTGGGAATGTCCATTTTTTCTCTAGCACTTATCCTTCTAATAGCCCTGAATAGGCGTTCTTCCATAGCATCTTCGACTACAACTTCTTCTCCTTCATTTCTAGCTTCATTTTCACTTTCATCTTCACTAATATCCCCAGTGCCACTATGCGCTTCTGTGTTGTCTCCATAGCATCAAGCCTGGAACATAATTCACGCATTTCTCTTTTCACTGCTGGATCAGGTATTTTCCTGTCTCTTTTTCTCAGCGGCATGGGTGTAAAATTTCTCTCTTTTCTCTCTGCTACAGAAAGCAAAGAATTTTTTTTGGAGCTCTAATACCACAACTGACACATATCAGACTACTCTTTTTCCTCTAGATCCCTCTACCTAAAATATAAAGACAAAATAAAGCTCTGATACCACAACTGATGTGAGACCCCTGCCTCAACAGGTTCTGCACAACTTCTTGGTCTTAGGATCATTCTAAATATTCCCCTGAGTCAGATTGACTCTTCGATTTCCTCACAAGGAATATCTCACACACACGAGTGTGTATCCACAGGTCCTTATAAGTTATGCTTGCATGATCAAACACGAGGCGCTAACTCTAACCACTTGACCAAAAAATATAATCGTGACTTTTACGGAAAAGGAATTTCAGGTTTCGCAACTTCATGAATCCTGATGTAGGTTCCTTGACTCTTCAATCCCTGAAACCCGAAATGTCAATGAAGTTTGACTCCTTCAATGCGATGAGAACACGTGACCTATTTCCCACTAGTTCTGACTTTTTGGGAATTTTGAGCGAACAACCAACAATCGTTCCTCTTCCCTTATGATTCCCTGAATTCTAAAATTTCACCTTTTCTGAGATCGACGGTTGTGAGCCTACCTCGATCCAACAGCTTAGATATTTTTAGGATTTCGTCGAGCCGAGAATCCATGACACTTGAACCAGACCATTGGTCTCTCCATTCCCTAAACTCCGATGTGTGAATTCACATGTGAGATCAACGAACCTCATTGATCTAGATCTTATGGTCTAGATTCTTTCGGTATTTCATGAACTGGAAGTTTGAAACTCTCAACTCCAAAATCACAGCTTCCTCTACTTCCCAAACTCTGAAATAGTGAAAATTTGTGCATGAGATAAACGGCTCCTATTTCTTCTCATCCAATGGTCGCTACTCCTCCTGATCTTTTGAATGCTTAAAGATGCTCAGTCTTAACCTCCTCATATATCTACAAGATCCAACGGTCCATGGGATTTCAGCACTTCCCCATGAAGAAATTTCACCGTTCATTCACTCTTCTCAAGGATCTCTGGCCAAAATGACTTGGCGTCCTTCCACCTAAAATTGACCTCTATGAGATGATTTCGATCTCCACCTCCCTTTAAAAACTTAAAAGGTGTTATCCCTCCTGAGCTCTTGCTTGCAAATTCAAGTCTCTAAAAGGAATCTTTCTCCCACTCCTTGCGGAAAACCTTCAATTAACCTCTAGTTATTTGAGTCTTCGACCTTGTGCACTTTTTCCAATAGTAGTCCTTCATCCTTCACCTTTGTTGTCAAGTTCTAAGGCTTCAACCAACCTGTGCACACCTTGCACGACTCTGTGCTTATCCTTCACTTTTGCTGGTATGAGAACAACGATATCTCTCCTGAGCTTTCTTAGATAAAACTCAAACCCATGTCAATGCACACCTTGCAGACGTTCACTACACTCCTTGTAGGAATTCTCAGGGAGAGGAACAATTGAAACTCATTATTCTTCTCTCTCAGACTTCATACATTCAACATGAAATCATACACACAACATAGCATTGAAACAAATGCATAGCAGAGAAAAAAAAAACAACTGTGAACATGCCATTTAACTAATGTAAACAATAAGCATCATAACACAATGAAAATTGAGTCAAAGATTTATATATTAACACAAGTGTTCATGTACATGGGTTCTTCTCTACAGCTCTCTGCTACATCTCAACAGCTTACAAAATTATCTATATTGTTAGTTCTCCTCCTTGATACTGATACAAGGGTGAGGGTGTCTATAATTCGTTTTCCCTCCTATGCTCTTAAACTGTCTAATCTATTCAATTACATCCACCTACTTTCGTTAAACATAATTAAATGCTTATGACATCCAACAGATGAGAGAAATATCTCAATGTCTGTTCACAACTCCAAGATATAAATGTAAGTACGCTTCCCCTAGCTATTACATTAATATACATTTATTAATCTTCAAAACATTTCAAAATGTGCACTGGTGCTTTTCCATTTGTCTTCGGCCTTTACGCTTGCTTGGTTGGCTGCTTACGATCCTCCTGCATGAGGTTGCATCATCAATGAATCATGTCATAAATATATCCATAATCATATCATCTAATCAGATGCACTAATATCACATATAAAACAATCAAACCCCAATAGTTCACTCCCTAACTCGATCTGGAGTCCTAAGGGTTCCATCTATTCCTCTGCATCCTCAAGGTCCCAAAATCCTACACACTCAGTATGTAACAACCACCTCGTTACGACCACAACTCTTTAACAGATGCAAATTTTATTTTATTTTATTTATTAAGGTGTGTGCGCACGTGTAAAAGGGATCATACACACTTGACTCTACATCACCACCCGACAACCAACAAGACACAACCATGATGAACACAACCAGAAGGCTTAAGGCACTAAACAGGTAACTTCAAGCAATAAATGATTATAGACATAAGACACACAACAAGTAACTGCAACGCTTGACGACATATGGGGTTATTCACGGTACGAACACAAACGAAGAATCCATAGCAGGATATTTTACTATTTCTGCACAGGAAAGTAGGGCGTTTAATCTTAGTTCTCTGCTCTGGAGAGAGAGAAGGTCAGATAGGCTCCTAGCCATCTGCTCAGGCAGAAAATAGTAATATCCATCAGGTGTGTCGCAAGAGTGGAAACCCTGCCTTTAAAGGGCCCGAGACTCTTGATACGGCACTGGATTCTTTACATAGGAATAGTCACACACATAGACTTACATACTAGGCTACAAGGAGGTGTTTACTACCCACCCGACATAGGCAGACCAAACAACAATGGTTACCAACCAGTACAACAAAAGTCAAGGACCACCATGTCCCCTACAGAAGGCACAAGTCGGAAGGACTCCAACGCTGACCCCACGTGGTTAAGACAAGGCCTTATCTGCGACTCAAAGGGTATTGACTTCAGACCCAAACCTCCATTTAAAATAAAAAATCCACGAGTTACCCCAACAACCCTTTGGAAACAAAGAAAACTCAAAGATTGATAAATCTCATTACTATCTCGTAATGAACGATTTCGCTTAGTTCGAAGATATTACATTGGTTAACATTTACAACAATTTAACAACTTTACCTTGAGATATTAGTCACATTATATTTGTATTCCCTTACTCGACAATTAAATCATTAAGCTCATTACATCTTGTGTGTCACCGATACCATCAATTTTCAGTAACAATTATCGACATCGATATCCCCCTTTAATGGTCATAACCTTTAGCATTAACATGAATCCTTTCCTTACCTTACGTGATATCCACTTTACCTTTTATGTTACAAAAAGCTTGCAATTAATTTACTATTCCAACATTTCATTATTGTCAACAAATAAACTGCAATATCCTTCACCAAGAATTTTGCTAGAACATTACCCTAGTCCTAACCATGACGTCATTTTTACGTAATTCTATAGAATAATGTGATATAATTAATAAATCTATAAAGTAATGTGATATAATTAATTCCTACATTATAATTTATTCATTACACTAACTCCATTTCATCACAAGAACTTCTTCTTTTTCCTGTTTGGCATGAAAACATTTTTGCATAAAAGGAGACTTCAGTAGTAATATTTGGAAGAACTTGACTATAAAACAATGTTATAAAGTGTAAATTTAAAATTAACTAATTGATTGCTAGTAACTTGATATTACTTGCCAGATCTGATATCCAAGAGGTTGACATTAAATAAACCATCAAAATACAGAAGCTTATGTTAACTTTCATAAAGAAAAAGGTCAAATTTTAATATTAGGTCATATTTTGATAATTTAAAAGTACAAGAGGGATAACTGGAATATGAAGCTATCAACTGAAGTGGTTTTATTGAAGTATTGTTTATCATATAGAATAATATGAATAATAAGAGACATTACAAGATATGGAAGGGGTACAAACCTAAATGACAATCTATAGTGGACGTGTATAAAGGAAAAATAATTTAATTCCGAAATTGCTGTGACAATTTAAAAGTAATAAAGTGACTAAGCGGGCCACTGTTGTGTGCATGCTAGATTTCAGGCTGCGAGTTGACTGCCATCAATGGCAGCGACCTGGGAATCTCCAACACCGCCATAACTCACACAACTCGCAGAGGTGGGAAAGGAGAAAGAAATGATCATAGTACAAAGGCGAGATTAGCTGGAGCTGGACATGGTTGGCAGGGACATAAACGTAAGGCTGAACTCTGATCCTAAGGACGGTGAGAGCGTTGGCAGAGCTCGTATTCCAACAACATAACAACGAAAAGGGGAACAACACAATCAAGGGTAGCTAACAACTGGAAACTTTCAGGGGAATGCCAGTAACCCAAAAATCGAGATGGCAGCAATCCTGACCGCATAGAGAGATGATTGTTCACCGTGAACACCATGCTACTCGCGGAGGTAGAGGCACAGGAAACAAGTTTTCCAATCGCGGAGAGAGGGTGAATCCAATGTACACAGCGACGTAGCTCCAACAGTGTGTCGAGGCTATCATGCAGGGTTTAACACAATGGCAGAGAAGACAATTTTGGGACCTCTCACTGTTTGCAGTGTGAGAAGAAAAAAAGGAGGGCAAACTAACATTCGTTGGTGAGCAGCCAAAATCTCGAGCTAACACGGTTTGCGAAGGCATAAATTTGGGCGGTTTAAACTTTCGTTGTACAAATATGATTCCTTCCCATCATCTTGCGCCTTCCCTGGGGGATGCGTCCATTAGAAAGGTGATAGGTTGGTACATAGAACCCATAACAGTTTGTCATTCTCCAACAGCCGAACTCGTGTTGCACGCTGGTGCATTCAGTGTTTTTAAATTCAACTAAAGAAGACTGAGGCCTACGGCCCTTTTTTTTCTTTGTTGAGTGTGCCACTACCAACAAGGTTGTTGGAGTGCTGTAGTACAGAAAGCGTTGCCACCAACGAGGGTTTTCAGTTTTTTTTTTTTTAATTTAAATTAAAAATGGCTACACACCACAACTTGAGCATGAGAGAGTTACGACTTGAGCTGGGCGGTGAGGTTCAAGGAGAGCACCCATCGGATCCTTAAATCTTTGGGTAATGCATTAAACAAGTCGTAAACCAGTGCAGGTTTCCTCGCTGAAGGAGAAAATCAAAGGTAAATTTGGACCCAAGAAGGGTGGACCCTTCCCAATCAGTCGGGATGCCAAGAAAAAACAGACAGAGGTAGAATTAGACCCTAAACCTATCGGCGGGGAGGCAAAAACTTCAGGATTATCGACACCAACCTCACCCTATTTATAAGAGTCGATCTCGTTGTTTTCAAGTACTCGATGGTTTAAAAAAAAATCAAATAATGACTAACAAAAGTGCATAAGGCGAACACTAGTAATGTAGGATTTAAGAAGTAACCAGTAAAACCACTATTCAATCTTAGCACAACTTTCGACATCATAAGGGTTTATATACAAATTATACATGCATAAATTTTTATTTCATAACAATAAACACACTTGCGTACCTCTAACCGACGACAATAACCTGAAGACGCTATCCCGTGCTTGCAGTCCGAGTTGCTCCCACTCGCCGACCGTAGAGACTACATCGGTACCTCCCAGCCAAATGCTAGGGGTACTCTTCTTCCCCCTTAGCCCCCCGAGCCACAAAGGGGCCACACAAATCCAAAAGGTATGCCTAGCTTCCCAGCTCACCTCCAAGGCTCAGATACCACTCTAATCCCAGCTGAGAATATCCCAACTCCTCACAAGCAATCAGTCCAGTCCAAATTCGGCAACGTAATTTTACGCTCATCACCCCCTCTCCCCATCTTGCTCATCTACCTTTCTTTTATAGAGTTTTGAGACCCACCCTTTACCTAAATCACATTTAACTTAAGTTTTAATTAAAACCCCTAAAAATTCTCTATCTTACAAGTGTCACTCATCCCCCACGTTCCTCCAAAATTATCTTCTTTAATTTATTAAAGGCTCATTTCCCTATTTTTATTATTCCCTCTCTTTTTTTTTTTTTTTAAACCAAAAAGTAAATGCGCTATTTAATCTTTTCATTTTCTTTTTAAATTCATAACTATTATACTCCCGCACATTAAATAATTTTATTACTTATTACTTGTCTATGTTTCCTTTATTACTTAGTTCCCTATTTTTATTAATCCCTTCGTTTTTTTTTTGTTTTTTTTTTAATATCTTGTGTTCTTTCACAAGTTAGAAATTAATTTCTTCTTTGCAAATTTTTTAAATCCCTTAGTTCATTTAAATCCTTACTCTCTTAATTTACCCCCAAAAAAATTTATGAAGACCCAACTATTACTTAAGTGGGTTTTTGTGTGAATTTTTATTTTTATGTTAGGGCCTTTTTCTTTAAGGTTACACTAAAAAAATTTACCCTAGAAAAGTCTTAGGCTTAGAACTTAGATTCTGCGCTAGGAGACAATTGGTTAGGGGAGTTCTTTAAGGATTTCTTAAGGTGTTATTGTCTTAGGGCCGTCTAGGTTTATTAGAACCTAAACCTAACAGAGGTAGAATTATACCCTAAACCTATCGGCGGGGAGGCAGAAACTTCAGGATTGCCGACATCAATCTCACCCTATTTATAAGAGTTTATCTCGTTGTTTTCAAGTACTCGATGGTTTAAAAAAAAATCAAATAATGACGAACAAAAGTGCATAAGGCGAACACTGGTAATGTAGGATTTAAGAAGTAACCAGTAAAACCACTATTCAATCTCAGCACAACTTTCGACATCATAAGGGTTTATATACAAATTATACATGCATAAATTTTTATTTCATAACAATAAACACACTTGCGTACCTCTAACTGACGACAACAACCTGAAGACGCTATCCCGCGCTTGCGCTCCGTGTTGCTCCCACTCGCCGACCGTAGAGACTACATCGGTACCTCCCAACCAAACGCTAGGGGTACTCTGCTTCCCCCTTAGTCCCCCGAACCGCAAAGGGGCCACACAAATCCAGAAGGTATGCCTAGCTTCCCAGCTCGCCTCCAAGGCTGAGCTACCACTCTAATCCTAGCTGAGAATATCCCAACTCCTCACAAGCAATCAGTCTAGTCCAAATTCGGCAGCATAACTTTACGCTCATCACCCCCTCTCCCCATCTTCCTCATCTACCTTTCTTTTATAGAGTTTTGAGACCCACCCTTGCCCTAAATCACATTTAACTTAAGTTTTAATGAAAACCCCTAAAAATTCTCTATCTTACAAGTGTCACTCATCCCCCACGTTCCTCCAAAATTATCTTCTTTAATTTTTTAAAGGCCCATTTCCCTATTTTTATTATTCCCTCTCTTTTAAAAAAAAAAAACAAAAAGTAAATGCGCTATTTAATATTTTCGTTTTCTTTTTAAATTCATAATTGGTATACTCCCGCACGTTAAATAATTTTATTACTTATTACTTGTCTATGTTTCCTTTATTACTTAGTTCCCTATTTTTATTAATCCCTTCGGTTTTTTTTTGTTTTTTTTTAATATCTTGTGTTCTTTCACAAGTTAGGAATTAATTTCTTCTTTGCAAATTTTTTAAATCCCTTAGTTTATTTAAATCCTTACTCTCTTCATTTACCCCAAAAAAAAATTATGAAGACCCGACTATTACTTAAGTGGGTTTTTGTGTGAATTTTTATTTTTATGCTAGGGCCTTTTTCTTTAAGGTTACACTAAACAATTTTACCCTAGAAAAGTCTTAGGATTAGGACTTAGATTCTAAGCTAGGCGACAATTGGTTAGGGGAGTTGTTTAAGGATTTCTTAAGGTGTTAATGTCTTAGGGCTGTCTAGGTTTATTTCTTCCTCATCATCAATGCGACGTGCACTTGAGGACGCACTACGTGCTCCAAGGGTGCCACTCGCCTCGTTCATTTCTTTTGCACAACATGCCCTTCAGGATGCACCATGTGCTCCAAGGGTGTCACTTTCTTCTTGTGTTTCATTTGCGCGATGTGCCCTTCAGGATGCACCACATGCTCCAAGGGTGCAACTCGCCAACTGGACTGATTGGTAGACATCTATAACCCCTGGAGTTAACACTCCGCCAGGTGAACTTGTGGGAGACTAAGGGCTCTAAGAAATAAGGCCCCTGCCTTATTGTGCGCCCCTTAGAATCATCGTGAGCGACTGTCGCAGTCTTCCCTCACGGCATCATGGATCCTCTCGAACTAGGTAATCGTTAACCTACAGTTCGAGCCACGGTGGGAGTACTAGTAGGTGGTTGTAGGGCTGTTGTCCACCCCTCTCCCTCAACCTCTCTGGAAATCGTGTGTGGCCCCTTTACTCTATATGTGAATCTGGCCGACAAGCTATTGTCATCCTGCATCATCAACAATCGTGTCCAAACATGTCAATATCATATCATCAAATCAAATAAAATATCACAGTAAATAAATCAACCCAAAAGCACACTCCCTGACTCAATCCAGAGTCCAAGGGGGTTCCACTGATGCCTCTGCATCCTCAAGGTCCAAAAACATGCACACTTAATAAAACTGAGTCAATAGCACCTGTCTACATCAAATAGTAAAACCTCATGTCGTCTATAATAACGCATCATAATCCAGTATCAAAGTTTTAACATCAAAAAGGTCCAGATCACTTGCGAGCAAGTGTCCTCAAATAATAAGTTTTCTCAGTGCGCCAGAGCGGGATGTTACATAGTAAAACTGAGTCAATAGCACCTGCCTAAGTCAATGCATCAAATCACATGTCATCAATCCATAACTCCTCATAATAAAAATCAAATGTTTAATAGTATAATAATCTATATCACTTGCAAGCAAGTGTCCTCAAAGAATAAGTTCACTCAGTGTGCACAAGAGCGGGATGCTATAGCCACAAAGAAGCTTCTATCATGATCATGATCAGTCAAGGAAGAAATTCATAAGGACTACACCACAAAGAACATCATTCAGTCATAGATATGCAAATTTATTTTATGGTCATTGTTTTTATTGTACTAATTTTGGACATAAGGTTGTAGATTGCAAGGATTATAAAATAAATGTTCAAGAATCAAATTCCTATGTGGCCCCATGTAACATTAAATGTTACAAATGTCATAACTATGGACACATATCTAGATATTGTAGAAGCATGATCGATACTTCCATGAAATATAAAATTGATATAATATATAAGAAAGTATGGAAAATAAAACATGAAGAACAAGTGAACAAAGATCGAGTCCCAGAGATCACAAGATTGGAAATAAAACAAGATGAAGAAAATTCTATAAAGAAAATGAAAGATGTCAAATACATAAAGGTTTGGAAATTAATTGAAAGAAAATAAGGACAAGTAAATAAGGAACAAGTTCAAGAGTTTGTACTTTTAGGAATTGTAGTGAAAGATGAATCCACAGACATAAAGAAATAAGTCAAAGCTCAGAGAGATGATGAATCTGCCAATGAATATGATGATGAATACACATCAGAGTAGGAATTGTTCTGATCCATCTGAATTAGAGACTCCCAAGTAACATGAATACTAAAGAGGTTGAGTCTATGTGATAGCTGTGATAGACGAAAAAACCATCCTTTGAGCATCTTGCATAGTTTGAGTAGACAGATCCAGAGCAGTCAGTTAGCAGAAGTATAGTTTGATAGTTGTAGGTAGTGAATACTTCATGATATTATAGTAATAAATGGGTCATCATTATGGACATTTGTGCAGTAGAGTCTTGGATAGTATGGACAGATATGGATTTGTAAGAACACTTAGCAGGTTTGGACAAATATATGATAGTGTTCAAAAGCATGGGTTCATAGATTTGTTAAGAGAGTGGTTCAGAGACAAATGAACATTATCATAATGGATAATAATTACAAAGGAAATGGATTGAACAATTCTAATGGATTCCAAATTGATAGATTTTTTTTGGACACATGCAATGCATACAAAGATTTACATTTAAAATAGAGTAATGATAAAAAACAACAATGACAAAACTCTATATGAGCTATGGAAATGAAGACCAACAAATGTGAATCACTTAAGAGTATTTGGAAGAAAATGTTACATCAAAAGAGAAGATGGTAGAATGGGAAATTTTGACCCTCGTGTGGACAAGAGAGTACTTGTTGGTTATTGAAATACAAGGAAAGCATACAAGTGTTACAATCTGAGGTTGAACAGAGTTGTGGAAAGAATCAATGTAAAAATTGATGAAATAGGTGGACGAGAATTAAAGGAAGAAGAAAATGAATCAATGGAACAATTTTATGAAGAAGAAGTGGAAGATGGAGAAAAAGTAGATGGGGAAGGCAAAGAGGACCAGACATAACTAAAAGATCAAGATTGACAAGTGCCTCTAAAGACACCTAGCAAACAAGTACAAAAGAATCATCCTTCAGATCAGATTATCAGAAACAAAGATGTAGGAGTTGATACTAGAAGAAGAATCTGTTCACCAGAACAAATGCACCTACCACTCTTATCTACGATTGAACCAAATAATTTTGAAGAGGTCAGCAAGGATGAATTATGGAATAAGGCCATGGATGAAGAATTGGATCAAATAGAGAATAATGACATGACACTAGGGAATTGGTTCCAAGACCAAAGACTAAGAATGTGATTGTCAGAAAGTGGGTTTTCAGGAAAAAATTCAATGAAGATGGGCAGGTTACACAGAACAAAGATAGATTGGTATGTAAAGGATATGCACAGGTTGAAGGAATCAACTTTGAAGAAACATTTTCCCTAATTGCCAGAATGGAAGAAATATGATTAATTTTAGCTTATGCATGATCCAAGAATATTAAAGTGTATGAGATGGACATGAAATCAACTTTTCTAAATGGGGAACTTGAAGAATAAGTCTACATTGAAAAACTAGAGGTATTTCAATTGTCAGAGAACACAGATTTTGTGTGCAAATTGAAGAAGACCTTGTATGGTATAAAACAAACTCTCATAGCATGGTACTCTAAACAAGATAAATATCTATGGTAGGCAGGCTTGAGAAAAGGAAGTGCAGACAACAACCTCTACATCAAGGTAACTCAAGATAGTATTTTATTAATTGAAGTTTATGTTGATGGTATTATTTTTGGAAGTATTGATGACAGGTTAAGATAGAAATTTGCAAAAGATATAAAGAATGAATTTGAAATGTCATTACTTGGAGAACTATTATTCTTTGTAGGTCTTGATATATGTCAAAGGAACCAAGGAATTTTTATTTCTCAAACTATGTATATCAAATAAATGTTAAAGAAGTTTGGAATGGAAGATTGCAAACCAGTTACCACTCCTATGCAAGCCAGTTGCAAGTTGAGAAAAGATGATGATTCAAAGCCTACAGACCAGAGGAAATATAGATCAATGTTTGATATATTACTATATGTGACAACATTTAGACCAGATGTAATGCAGGCAGTTGGATAGGTGGAAAGATTTCAAGCAACACCAAAGGAATCACATGTCTTAGCAATGAAAATGATTTTCAGATATCTCAAAGGAACATAATATTTGGATTATGGTATCCAAAAGGAAAGGATCTATCACCTATTTCCTACATAGATGTAGATTGGGCAGGTTTCATTGATGACCGAAAAAGCACCAGTGGAGCATCGTTGTACTTGGGTGAGTGTTTGGTATCTTGTATAAGCAAGAAATAGTGATCAATATTCCTATCTACAACCAAAGCATAATATATTGCAGCAACAAAATGTTGTACACAGGTTCTATGGATGAAACAAACTCTGAAAGATATACAGGTTGAGTATTATGAGCCCATTCCAATATATTGTTATAATACAAGCACCCTAAATATATCAAAGAATCTGATGATGCACTCCAAGATGAATCACATTCCAATCAAGTATCACTTTCTACGAGAACAGGTTTCATAGAAGAACATCAGAGTTGAATATGTGGGAACAAAATGACAAGTGGAAGACATCTTTACAAAACCGCTTTCATGGGAAGCCTTTGAGTATATTCGCTAGAGACTTAGAGTAAATTTTACTCCAAAATGAATAATTTTGAATGCTTATCTTATATGTCTTATATTTACATGAGGAAGCACCATAAAGAGGACAATTCAGGTTGGTAGATTAGTTTCAGAAAGAGTTCAGTCAAGAGGAGCAGCCCCAGATGGAAAGATACCTTTTCCATTAATGAAAAAGGGGGAGAGATTTATTATTTTCAAAGTGTAGAGGCATGGTTCCAAGGGGACCAATGGTCATAGGGGGAGAATGACTGATATAAATTCAACATTTATCAGATCCAAAGCACATAGGCATGGTTCTAGGGGGAGTGATGGTCACAAGGGGAGAATGAGTGATATGAATTCAGTATTGCATCAGAGTGTTTCCATAAATGCCAAAGGGATATTTTTGATCCATTGGGTTGGTTTTCATTGATGTCAACCCTTGAAGAAAGTCTAGTAGAAAATTCTGGTAGCACAAAGGTTTCATTAATCGACCCAAGTTTGTTTGATGAATAATTTCATGAGTTTTGATATATTTGCAGGTAAGACTATTCTATATGGCTAGTACATGTCATGCCATTTCCGGTGGTATGTGGAACATAATATAACTCCTCATAGTTAGATATTTATGGCCATGTGAAGTTGGATAACCCTCACGAGTCATCCAGAAGCCCCAAAGGGTCAATGTAGTCAAAGTGGTTGCAAATAAAAAATTATTTAAATAATAAAGTGAAGTGATGAGTGTACTATAAGTCAAAGTGGATACAAAAGAAATTATTTAAATAATAAAGTTAATGGAGATATTACTAAGTGGAGAAGTGGTCAGAAGTGGGTTAAATAAGGAATGTGGTTTAATATGGTTAGAAGGTAACCCCTTGAGGAAGCTACATAAAAGTATAAATAAGAGGCAAGGGTCTCTCATTTAATCACACTTGAAAATATTGAATCTCTACAAGTGACTGAGGTATCCAAAGGATATCTAAGGTCAATTTCATAAGGAATTTTAAATAAACAAAGCCAAAATTCAAGGGAGGGTAAATTATTTTGATGACTCAGACCATGAAATATGGATTCCGTTGAGGAAATATATCCAAGTAGATGTAATAAAAAAATTATCTTGTGGGTCGTTGTACTTTTGGCGTTACACTCCATGAAAAATAGGGTTTGTGGCTAGTCCTGAAACTAGTCTAAAACAGGTGTTTCGGGTAAAAACATCATAAGTTCTTAATAATATATCCAAATTCATTAAGACCATATGTATTGGTTAGGGTACATTCTGTAGTATTATGTGTACGATTTTCAGATCCATACAACAAATATTGTGTGTGGGGCACGCTCTATATGTTTAGTCTCTAGAATAAGTCGAAATTCAAAAAGGTATGTCATTTTTCTTATAACTCCTATTCCGAGGGGTTCCAAGTAGTGAAACCTAGAGGAATTGCATTAAATACACTGAAGAACATTGTGTATTATTTTCATACTTTTATTCATTACAGGTACATAGTTATGATTATTTCAAGTTAGGGTTGTTGACTAATCCAAAAATAGTCATGTGAGACTAAAGTAAAGTTTGATGAAAATCCTAGTCTCTTTTTGTTAAAGTTAAGGAAGGTTTGCAGGTATGTGATCATATACACCAGGTATATTATAGAGTTTCAAATCAGATTTGGATGATGAAATTGATGAGGGATTTTGGTTGAGGTACATGTTGGGTACATGGTTGAGACAATTAGTTGATGAGTTGGCAGACACATGAGATGTATAGTTGATGATGTTGGTACATCTTGATGGTTCATAGTTTATGTGTATTTGATGCATCATTGGTACATATTTGGTGCATGGTTGATGCACTCACTGATTGTACAGGTTGAGGTAAATGTTTGTGTATGGTTGATGCAATTTGTTATGGTACAAGTTGATTACAGGTTGTTGTAGGTTGTTTGGTGCAGGTTGATTGGTACAGGTTTACAGTAGTATATCTCAAAGTGATAGGGTGATAGTGGTTCCATCATTATACTTCTATGACAGGGTGGTTGCACAGGGAAAGGACAGGTGGTTGTAGCCACTTTTAGGTTGTAGCAAGAGAACACAGGGGGTTTTATCCTCCTTCTGGTTGTAGCCAAAGAATTGGGGAGTTGGAGCTTCCTTCAAGTTGCAGCTAGAAAACAAAGTTAGTTGGTTCTTCCAATGAATTTAATTCTTAAATACATATAAGAAAAATGATTCAATGGTTTTCTCTCGCTTCGTGTTTCCACATAAAAACACTGGTGTACTTTGTATGTGTATTATTTCTCATTTGTGAATTTTTTATTTACTATGAAACTATGGGATGATAATGCTACATTAATATAACACTTGCATTTTATGGTTAAAAGGTGATTAAATTTCTATATTATTGATTCACCCCCCTATAAGTAATCCAACAATTGGTATCAGAGTTGGTTCCTTTAGAAATCAATTTAACCACTGGAAGGAGATCATGGATTATTCTAAGAATGGAGTACCACTATTTAATAGTCAAAATGGGTTAAAGTATGAGGTATGGAGCATAATAAAGAAATTTGTGTTACAGGAACAAGGGAATTATATTTGGCTATATTTCATTACATGATATGATAGATCAAAAAGCGAAAAGATTGCAGTGAATAAGGAATTGAAAAATAATAAGAAAATAACAATGGATTTCATCTGGGAAGGATTACCTAATCCGGTAAGAGAAATGGTTGGTAAATGTTCATCAACCAAATAACTTTGGTATAAGTTACATGACATATATTCTTCACCGATCGTAGATTCAGAAAATGAAAAAGAACATGCATGTACAGATAAATAACAAATATATTCACCATGTCAAACACATTCAGAATATGAAGAGTACATAATCCACAGGGGTATGTTGTTTTTCTTTAATTGTGAAAAATACGAACATCTTTAAATATAATGCCATGAAGGAAATGAGACGGAAAAAATAATTGAAAAATAATACAATTATGAAGCATAATTGATTAGTTCTTTAGATGAACTAAGAAAATAAAGCGAAGAAAACAAGTTACTCAAGAAAGAATTGATGAAAAAAAGGGAAAGTGTTCATATTTTTGAAGAAGCCCAAGAGGTCATTGAGAACTTAAGAACTCAACTAGAAAAATCCAAAAAGATCAAAGAAAATATTGAATATCAAAACTATTATTTGGAAGCCGGCATAGCAACACAGAAGGAAGAAGTAGAAATGAGAGAGAATATATTGAAATATCATCTTAAGGAAAAAACTAATGATCTAAACCAGCTTGAGGAAGAGTTTGGTCAAGAAGAGAAACGACTCGAAGAAGAAATTATCGCATTAAAAAACCATCTTGAAGAAGTGAAAAGAAAAGAGGAAGTCATGAAGTCTCAGATAATGAAGAAATAAGAAGAGGTTGAAAATATTTTAGAAGAAGTTGTCACATTGAGAAGTAAAATCATCCATCTCAAAAAGAACATTGAAGAGACAGAAACATCCACATCAGCCATAGAGAATGAAGAGAAACACTCTAGGTTGCTAGAAAAGAAGAATGAAGAAAATAGAAAGAGTTATTCATAAGTACTCAAAGGAAGGAATCATGGTCAACCAAAATATAAGAAAACTATTGAAGATACATCTTCAAGAAGACCATCCATGTTCAAGCCACAAAGAAGCTTCAATCATGATCATGATTAGTCAAGGCACAAATTCAGAAGAAATAAACAACAATGAATATCATTCACTCCTAGGTATGCAAATTTGTTTTATGGTCATTGTTTTTATTGTACAAATTTTTGACATAAGGTTTCAAATTGCATGGATTATAAAATAAAAGTTCAAGCAAGAAATGCCTATGTGGCCCCACGTAACATTGAATGTTACAAATGTCATAACTATGGACACATAGCTAGTGATTGTAGAATCATGAAAAATACTTCCATGAAAAAGAACATTGATATCTGATATAATAAAGTATGGATAAGAAAACACAAAGAACAAGTGAACAACGAACAGGTCCCATAGATCACAATATTGGCAATAAAACGAGATGAAGGAAATTATAAACAGAAAAAGAAATATGTCATATACAGAAAGTTTTGGAAAATAACTGAAAGAAAAGAGTGAGAGGTAAATAAGGAACAGGTTCAAGAGATTGTAATTTCAATCATCGTAGTGAAAGATGAATCCACAGAAACAAAGAAAAAAGTCAGAGCTCAAAGAGATGATGAATCGACAAATGAATATGATGACGAATACACATGAGAGTAAGAATTGTTCTGAGCCATCTGAATTAGAGACTCCTAGGTAAAATGAATATTAGATACAGGGAGTCTATGTGATAGCTATGATAGACCAAAGAACCATCCTTTAAGAAGCTTCCAGATTTTGAGTAGATAGATCCAAACCAATTAATTAGTAGAAGTACAGTTTGATAGTTGTAGTAGTGAAGAATTCATGATAGTAGAGTAATAAATGAGTCAGCATTATGTACAGTTGTGCAGTAGAATCTTGGACAATATGGATTTGTAAGAACACGTAGCAGGTTTGGATAGATATATGACAGTGGACGAGAGCATGGATTCATATATTGGTTCAGAGAGTCGTTTAGAGATAAAGGAACATTATCATAATGGATGATAATTACACAGGAAATGGATCAAACAATGCTAATGGATTCCAAATTGACAAATATTTTTTGGACACATGGAGTGCATGGAACAATTCACATTCAAGTCAGAGTAATTCTTAGAAACAACAATGACAAAACTCTATGCGGGCTATGGAAAGGAAGACCACCAAATGTGAATCACTTCAGAGTATTTGGAAGAAAATGCCACATCAAAATAGAAGATGTCATAATGGGAAAGTTTGAATTATCTATATCCGAAGAAGAATATATTGCACCAACAGGATGTTGTACATAGGTTCTATGGATGAAACAATCTTTGACAGATATACAGGTTGAGTATGATGATCCCATTCCAATATATTGTGATAATAAAAGCGTGATCAGTATCTCAAATAACCCAATGATGCACTAAAAGATGAAACACATTGCAATCAAGTATCACTTTCTATTGGAACATGTTGCAGAGAAGAACATCAGAGTTGAATATGTGGGCAGAAAATAAAAAGTGGAAGACATATTTAAAAAACCTCTTCCATGGGAATCCTTTGAGTATCTTTGCCAGAGAATCTGAGTAATTTCTACTCTAAAATGAATTATTTTGAATTCTTATCCTATATGTCTTATATTTACATGAGGAAGCACCATAAAGAGGAAAATTCAGGTTGAGATATCTGTTTCAGGAGGATTTCAGTCAGGGCGAGCAACCCCAGATGGAAAGATACATTTTCCATTGATGACAAAGGGGGAGAGATTTATCAGATTCAGATCACATAGGCATGGTTCTAGTGGGAGTGATGGTCATAGGGGGGGAATGAGTGATATCACTTCAGGATTTATCAGATGTAGAGTAGAGAGTGATGGTTCCAGAGGGAACAATGGTCACAGGGGGAGAATGAGTTATATGAATTTAGTACTTCATCAAAGAGTTTCCATCAATTCCAAAGTGGGATATTGTTGATTAATTTAGTTGGTTTTCATTGATGTGGCCAAGATTTGGATAATGAACCCAAGTTGTTTTTATGAATATGTTGGCAAATATTTAACAAATAGTGAATTCTTGTCCTTGATGGCAAGTACATCAATGAAGATGGCATGAGTACAGAAAGTATGTAATAGATGGGCATTATGAGAAGACGTTGCAGAGAATATTCGAGATTCAAATAATCTCAGAAGAGAGAGTACAAAGGATTGTTGGCAGATCATCGATGGCAAGATTAGAGTAAGTAGAACAAAGTAATCTCAAGAGGAGAAGAATTTATGATCCTTGGATCCCATTCAAAATTTCCGAAATAAGGAGGACCATTAGATCAAGCGTTGATCAGGATCGTTGATCCCACGCCATTTCGAAGTTTTGTGACTCGCAACTTGGAGAGGTAAGAAACAAAACGATCGAAATCACGATATGCGAAATTGTGATTTAATCCCAGCCGTCAGATCAAGGTGTGTTATGGATTGTTGACCTGAGTTCCAACTCGGAGCTTCGCCTATCATGACTTGGAGAGGTAAGAAACAAAAAGATCGAAATTGCGATATGCGAAATCATGATTTAATCCCAGCCATCAGATCAAGGTGTGTTCTGGACCGTTGATCTGAGCTCCAACTCGGAGCTTCGCCTATCGCGACTTGGAGAGGTAAGAAACAAAACGATCGAAATCGAGATATGCGAAATCGCGATTTAATCCCAGCCATCAGATCAAGTGTGTTATGGACCGTTGATCTGAGCTCCAACTCAGAGCTTCGCCTATCGCGACTTGGAGAGGTAAGAAACAAAACGATCGAAATCCCGATATGCGAAATTGTGATTTAATCATATCCATCAAATCAAGGTGTGATCTGGACCGTCAACTTCATTTCGTAGTTTCACCTATCACAACTCGGATTGATAGGGACCTCCATCGAAGGAATCATGAGATGTGAATTCACGATGAGATCTGGACCATAGATTCATCGAAATCGTGGACCGTTGATCTAAGATTCATTTTGGAGTTTCACCTATCACAACTTGGAGTGACAAGGACCTCCATCAAAGGAATCATGAGATGCAAATTCATGATGATATATAGACCATGGATTCATCGAGATCGTGGACCGTTGATCTCAGCTCCATCTCGGGGTTTCAGGGATCGCGACTTGGAGAGTCGAGACACCTCATCTCCAACTCATGAAATGTGAATTTGCGAAAACCACTTTATGCATAAGTGCTTGGTCATGGCCTTGGTCATATTGAGGAAGGAGCTAGTGCAGAAAAGCTCTGTATCGAAGCTTCAGAGATTGCGACATGAAGTGTCAAGACACTCGGCCACAAGAATGCTGAAATGCTGAAACCTGATTTAAAGGAAAGGTTAATAAAGTTCATCCATTGGTGTAGATAAACTTGAATATGATCGGAGCACTATAGTTCTCTCTCACAGTTAATTTATCAGTTACGAATCTGTTAGCGAAATGGATTCATGATTCCTAATCAGTTTGTGTTTCAGTTGCTCGGACGGTTTTTTTTTTTCTTTTGTCTAAGAAGATGCGAAGTGTAACTATTGTGGGTGTTGTGTATAAAATAAAACGATACAAACGGTGTGAAGTTGGTTGTTCTAGATGAAAAATGGATTAAACTGTAAGAAAAGGGAAATTAGCGTATGCACAATATGAGACTGAAAATATGTGCAGTGTGAGACTGAAAATGTGCACAGTGTGATATAAAACTCATAGAAGAGTAACAAATGAGGAAAAGATTTGAAACGAAGCAGAATGACAGAACAAGTTGAAACAGAGAATAATTGCAGAATAGACAAAGGAAGAGAAGAATTGCAAAATAGTTAGAAGAAGACCAGATTTACAGAACAGATAAGAAGTGGTAAGAATTGATTTATATGTGTAGTTGTTTGTTTATTTATTCATTCATATTTCAGGGTGGTTGGGAGGTGTTAGGGAGGACGGTTGTCCTCAGAGGTTCAAGTGTGAGATTGAACACAGGGAGTTGTAGCTTCCATCTGGTTGTAGCCAGAGAAACCATGGTGGCAGGGTGGTGTAGGGGAGAACAAGTGTTCTCTCTTATACAGGTCGGAGCCTGTGTAATTGGAAGTTGGTGCTTCCATCCAGTTGGTGCTGGAAAATTAGGGGAGTTGGTGCTTCCTTCTAGTGGGTACTATAGAAACAAGAGAGTCGGTGCTCTCAAGCAAGTTGCAACTTGTAAAACAGAGATAGCTGCCTCACAGTGAGTTGGTGATCAATTATAGATGATGTACAGAACTTAAAAGACTGCCTATCATTTTGAAGAAGAAGAGGTTTTCTCCCTTTATGGGTTTCCTTGTGAAAATCTGTCTCTGTGTATACCTTATGTGTGACTAATTCTCTTTACTTTTACTGTCCATATGTTGTATAATGTTGATGATCATTTGAAGAAATATTAAGAATATTTTAATAGACTTAAAATTGTTTAAGCACAATAACAATTGATTCACCCCCCCCCCCCTTCTTAGTTGTCTTAGTAATTTCAACAGAATAATGCCATGACTTTTGATATATTTGTAGGTAAGACTATTCTAGATGGATAGTGCATGTCATGCCATTTCTTCTGGTATGTGGAACATCACATAACTCTTCACGGTTAGAGATTTATGGCCATGTGAAGTTGGAGAACTCTCATGAGTCATCTAGAAGCCCCAAAAGGTCAAAGTAGTCAAAGTTGTTGCAAATAAGAAATTATTTAAATAATAAAGTGAAATCATGAGTGTACTATAAGTAAAAGTCGATAAAAATGAAATTATTTAAATAATAAAATTAATGGATAAATTACTAAGTTGACAACTGGTTAAAAGTGGGTTAGCCCTAAAATAAGGAAAGTGGTTTAAGATGGTTAGAAGGTAACCCCTTGAGGAAGCTACATAAAAGTATAAATAAGAGTCAAGGGTCTCTCATTTGATCACACTTGAGAATAATGAATATCTACAAGTGACTGAGGTAACCAAAGGATATCTAAGGAGAATTTCAGAGGGAAGGTAAAGTAAACAAGACTGAAATTCAAGGGACGGTAAATTCTTTTGATGATTCTTTCTAAGGTATGTTATTTATAGGTCATCTTACCATTTTCGCAATAAAATTTTTTCTAGAATAATTCAGACCACTAAATCAAGAGTTCATTGAGGAAACATATCCAAGTAGTTGTGATAAACATTTCATCTTGTGGGTCATTGTATTTTTGGAGTTACACTCCATGGAAAATATGGTTTGTGGCTAGTCCTGAAACTAGTCTAAAACAAGTGTTTCGGGTGAAAATGTCATAAATTCTTCATAACATATCCAAATTCAATAAGACCAAATGTATTGGTTATAGTACAATATGTAGTATTCATTGTACCATTTTAAAATACACAAAACAAATATTCTGCGTGGGGAAGGATCTACAAGTTCCCTCTCTAGAATAGCCCAAAATTCAATAAGGTATGTAATTTTTTCTATAACTCATTTTCCGAGAGGTTCCAAGTAGTGAAACCTGGAGGAATTGCATAAATGACACTGAAGAAAACTGTGTACTATTTTCAGATCTTTATTCATTACATGTACATAGTTATGAGTATTTCAAGTTAGGCTTATCTACTAACCCAAAAATAGTCATGTGAGACTAAAGTTAAGTTTCATGAAAATGTTAGTCTCTTGTTATTAAAGTTAAGGAAGGTTTTCAGGTATGCGATCATATACACTGACTCTATTACAGAGTTAAAAATCAAATTTGGATGATGAAATTAATGAGGGATTTTTTTTGAGGTACATATTGGGTACATGGTTGAGATAAGTAGTTGACGAGTTGACACATACATGAGGTGTATAGTTGATGATGTTGGTACATCTTGAGGAGTCATAGATTATGTGTATTTGATGCATGATTGGTACATATTTTGTGCATGTTTGATTCACTCATTAATGGTAGAGGTTGATGTATAGATTGGTGCATGGTTGATGGGCTTGTTTATTGTACAAGTTGATTACAGGTTATTTGGTACAATTTGTTATAGGTTGTTTGGTGCAGGTTGATTGGTACAGGTTTACAGTAGTATATATCATAGTGATAGTGTGAAAGTGGTTCAATCATTCTACTTCTATGATAGGGCAGTTGGACGAGGAAAGGATAGGTGGTTGTAGCCACCTTCCAGTTGTAAATGGAGAACATAGGGGTTTGCAGCCTCCTTTTGGTTGTATCCAGAGAAATGGGAAGTTAGATCTTCCCTCAGGTTGTAGCCTGAGAACCTAGGGGGTTGGAGCCTCCTTCCAGTCGCAACTAGAAAAAAAAGGAAGTTTATTATTCCAATGAATGTAATTCTTAAATATATATAAGAAAATGCATTATGTGGTCTTCTCCCACTTTGGGTTTCCACGTAAAAATGTTAGTGTATTGTGTATGTGTATGATTGCTCATTTGTTCATTTTTTATTTATTCTAAAACAATTGGATGATAATGCTACATTGATATAACACTTTCATTTTATGGTTAAAAATGATTAAATTTCTCTATTACGGATTCACCCCACCTCTCATTAATCCAGCAATTATCACTCTTTACTACATGCAGAAATGAAAACATTATGTTAGGTAGATAATTCTTTTTATTCGGCCTAAAATGTTAGCGTTGAAATGGTATTATTTTCTCTTTAATTTTGTCCACTTGAGCTAGTCCACTCGACTTTTAACTTATTAAAAGTTATTGATACTTTTTCAAATTCATATTGATGGATCATATTAGGTAATATAGATGGTATTATAACTACAACTTTGATCGACTTGAACTAACCCACTTGACTTTTAACATATTACAAGTTATTAATACTTATCTTTCAAATTCATATTAATGGATGATCTTAGATAATAAATATTTTTTAAATATGTTTTGAGTCATTACAAGTTATCAATACTTATATTTCAAATCCATATAGATGGATGGATGAACTTATGTGATAAATAATTTATATATGTATTTTTCAAATATTTCTATTTTTAAGTTTATATTTTTTACTTTTTCAACTTTACATATAAATTTAAATTTGAAATTTGAAATTTTTGAGTTTATGAGTTATAAATGTTTCCACTTTTTAATTTTATCGTGATTTATAAGTTTTGGTTCAACTGATCTTGAGGAAAGTTCTTCATTGTTTTTCATTGAAAATAGTAATGTTTTTCATAAAAAAACACCTACATCGTTATATATCAGCTAAAAAATATAATACTTAGTAATATATATCATCGAAATTGTCGATGTGTTGTTGTTGAGGCTAAGGTTTTCCCTGGCGGTTGTTTCTCTCTAGTGGTTTTGACAGTGGATTTCCTGAAGTCAGATCCATTGGTCATCGCTTTAGTTTGCTGATGGGAAGTTTCATCTAGACGTTAGATAGGTGTCGTTATGAGTTGTTGTTGGTCGCATTCTGTTGGGATCTGAGGAGGAGTCTTGTTCCTTTATTCTCAAAAATGTTAATTTCATAACTAGATATCATCATGTTAAGCTTAAATTTG
>JZKD02S1647945.1:78091-89059 GCA_000966675.3 Picea glauca | reverse complement strand
TATATATATATATATATATATATATATATATATATATATCCAAAACCAACAAACACATATGTTAAAGTGTCAATGCTACCCAAAAAAAATTGAGTGAACAAAATACCCCGGTGCATGTTCTAAAGTGTGTGCATGTTCCTATAATGGGCACGTGCTATTGTGACTAATCTTACTTGTGCACAAGGAATGTTTCTATATGTATAACAATAATGTTATCTATAATTATTGAATCTTATTAATGTTAAGTTCCCTGAATAAAACCTAGACATAGTGACATGAGCCCTTGTCAGGGGTATTTTCCCTTATAGTTGGATATGGATGTCATTAAGATCTTTAATGCATCCAGATTGATATGGAGGCATTCATTATAGTCATTAGTAAAAACACATCATGAGGCCCTTGACATTGGTCAGGGGATGGAATCAATAAAATTGGGCCCTAAGCATAGTTTCTTGAGCTCAACTACCATGAACAACACAAACAGAGGTCAATTCCCTTGAGACGGTTGAGGGGGTGAACCCAAGATTTAGATGATTTACAAATATTATAGGAATGTAGAGTAAACATTGATGCCTCAAACCACCAAACATATCCTCTCAAAGTTTTAGTCAACTCCTAGGTGTCAAGGGTCATGAATGACACCTCAAAATACCATAGATGGCCTCTCAAGGGGATCTTTGGATTTCAAGTGGGGATATGATCATCATTAAGATATTTTAATAATTGGGTATGGGTCTTGGGTCCTTAGACACCATTGAGAGAGGAAACCTAAGAATTATGACCTAAAGTAAGCATCTAGGAACCTAAGACTATCAACTACATATCAAACCACCACAAATGACCTTTCCACGATATCCTTGGTCTTGGGATATGGATATTCAACATTATTAGTTTTTGAACATTGATTATGAGTCTGTAGAACCTGGATATAGTCATGGGAAAAAAAAAAAAAATTAGGCCCCAAAGGAATATTATAAGATTTTGGTGCCAAGAATGACACCTTGAACCACCACAAATGATCTCTAGAGGGAATCATTTTCCTCTAAATAGGTACATAAGTACGACTAGCAATATTTATCACTAGGTGTATGTCTTAGGCCTATGAACATTCATAGGGGAGGAGACATGAATGTTGGGTCCTAAAGGAATATTCTATCCATATAGGGAAAAGAGGCCAAGAAGTATGCCTCAAAAAACCACACATGAAAAATTGAAGTTATCATTATCCTATGATTGGGGATGTTGGTGCCACTAGGTGATTTTTGAGAAGTAGGTATGTGTCCCAGGGTCCTATAAAATATCCATGGAAGAAGGCCATTTGTTAGGTCCTAAAGAAATATTTTAGACATCTAGAGCCGTGAACAATCCCTCAAAGCACCACATATTACGTTTGGACCATATCCTTGGTCTCTATGAGAGGATTTTAGTTCCCTCACAAGGTTTTGATCATTAGGTATGGGTATCAATGCAATGATATGGTGGAATGGGGGAATCCAAGCCTTAGTTGAAGTATAAATCTAGTAGTAATACAGGTCCAAACACGATACCTTAAACCACCACACTTGACCTTTTGAGTTCTTAGGTAGATTATAGGGCTCAAGGGTGATGAATGACACATGAAATGACCATAGATGACCTCTCGAGGGGATATTTGATCTTCAATTTGGGATATGCAAAGTTTTAGGATATTTTGAGCTCTAAGTATGGTTATTGGGTCCTTGGAAAATATTGAGAGAGGAAAGGCATGACATAGGTCCTAAAGGAAGCTTCAAGGAATATAGAGACATCAACAACATGTTGACCCCACACAAAGGACCTTTCCAAGGTATCCTTTCTCACACCCACCCTCATACACGCATTCAATGATTGGATTTGGGGACAATCCATCAGAAAATAGAATTTAATACATAATGATAATAAAATTCAGGAATGTATATGGAATTAGTAGACGTGAGTAATTTCCCATTGGACCCCTCTTAGACATTCTCCTAGACCATCCTCTCTCTTGTGGATTAGTTCATCCACCATATTTTTCCATGTTTCCTTAGTGGATGGAATCACATTTTCTTATTAAAACTTAGAAATACATTTTTTATATGGGTAAGTGCAAGAAGTTCATGGCTGAAAAAGTGGCAATCCATGCAGTAGGAATGCACAATCGAAAGAATTTGTGTATGTTCTGAGGAACATACACGTGTTCCTAAGTCCTTAGTTGTGGAGGCATCCAAACCTCCACGAAGCATGCCACATATGTTTAGTGGCAAGAATGTGTGTGTGTTCTTAGGAATGCACGCATGTTCCTACCGATAATTTTTTAAAAGAGGCCATGAGCACGATTTGTGGTCATGGTGCACAAACCATGGTCATGTTTATACTCTTATTGAGCAATTTTAGGAGCTAGAGATAGAATATATATTCCAGGTATGTTTAATTTATCATATTTTAACTCAATTTTGCCATTTCCAATTTATTTGTTTGCTTCCAAGAACCAAAATTAAAAAAAAAAAAAAGTAATTTTAAATTTTAATTAAAAAACCAACCTAATTTGTATGCCATGGATTTTAAATTGCAGCATATATAATATAATGGAAGCCCGATACAATGTAAACCACTCAAAATAAAACCAAGAAGATCACAACCCCAATTGACCACAACCGCCCAATGTAAACACTCAAATTGAAGAGGGGTTGGCTATAATAAAAACCCTTAAGGAACAATTAAGGGACACTAGAGATCCTAACAGAGTCTCCTTAGCCACTTATTTGGACATCATTTTAAATCCCATTGCAAGTTCCCAAGGGAAATTGACCACTATTTCTGATTATATGGAAAGAATGTATGAGTACTACAACACTAGTTTGGACATAAACCAAGTGAAAGAGATGGGAATTTCAAAACCACAAATAGTTTCTATTTTTAGGGATCCTAGAACTTGACAAGAACCACGATTGAACAATAAATGAATCTCTATTGAATAGTGCATCCATCCCTAGATTATTCAAAATGGGATGGATAGCTGGTATATGGTTTTTGATAAACCTCCCTACAATAATATGGAGGTCTCCTTATATTTTATGAGAAAATTATGGGTTGAGTTTATTATGGGTAAGTATGTCAACTTATTTGACATCAGATAATTCCAGGGGGTGGGTCTAGGGTCTGCGCACGACTGAGAGAATTCCAAGCATGACCTCATGTTAGGTCCTTGTCCCCCAAGAGAAGCCACGGCACCCCTACCCAACATCGTCTTGTTGCAGATAGATTGCAACACGTAAATCTAGTCATTTCATCATTGAATTGTTGCCTAGTGCAACATAGTAGTTTTGTTCCACTATCTTGGTAGGAGGTGCATGCACGGAATATTATAGTGAGGAGAGGGCACATGGACATAACAGTCGTCCATGTGAACCTCACAGATGCTCGAGCTGTAGAAAGACATGATATGGGCCTATATAGCCCAGTGGACAACATAGCTTCATGGAGGAGGTTAGTATCGTAACCCTCTTTATGTTATTCATTGTTATATATTTACTTTGTATTATGTCTATTTATATTGGTATTTCATTTTATGTTTTTTTTTTTCAGTTGTTACGTCCTAGCATTAGACCCTCTACGTCGATGGATGCATCAGTTCCTACCCTCAACATTGATGTAGTAGTAGAGGTTGCTTGTTCATTAGGTGCACCTCGCACTCTAGTATATGTCGATAAATTCACCTTGTTCATTTATTTATTTTATGGCATACTCAAATTTTTAATGTTCTCATGTGTCTATAGAATTTGGGAGTAGGCGATGTCAGAGACTATTCATATTGGATGAACAAGTCACATGTGTCATAGGTATCATGTGTAGAGTTAAATATTGTATAATTCTGAAATTGTTCGTGTTTATGTTTTTGAATTTTACTAATTGGTACTAATAGTTCAATTTTATTAATATGAATGTAGACTGTAGATATATTTTCTAGTTATAGTACTTTTTCACTCCCTAGGCACCCAGGTGTTGCTTCTGGGTTACCTTTTTCTAGTCCTATGGAGTTGTAATCATTGGTATATCATATTGGTGACCATCGCATCCCACCTCCAACATATCCATCGGCCCCATCGACCGAGACTATCGTAGTAGAGGTTGTCTCGGAGCAGGTTGTACAACCTAGTGCTCCATCTGCCAGTGAATCTCCATTGAGACCTAACATATTCATGGTGAGATAATGCATTGCTGATATTTTTTTATGTTTCATGAATTTGATTTTATGCACACATGTTTAATTTTCATCACTTGATCCTTGTAACTAATGTATGGTGGCATCGTAGAAAGAATAGGGTCGTGGAGGAGGGTAATACCCTCAATAATGATAGTAGCATATGCGGGTGAGTTGTCTTATGTTAAATTAAAAAGTATAATTTTGCATGTTTATTAATTCATTGAAGAAAAAAACTCATAACAATGTTTATTCTTTGTACAGTATCCAGAGTGTTGAAGCACTCCTAGGCATAGAACCACTTGAGGTGCTTCCTCGAGCAAGAGAATAAATATTTATTTCCAGGATGCCCCTGAGGGTAGCGAGGGTGGAAATAATCAATGATTTACCAACTACTGTCATTTTGTATCTAGGCCACGATATGGATGTTTTTATGTTAGGGCACTTTTCGCTTTGTATATTAGCCATGAATTTCCATTTTGTAAACAATGAAAAATTTAAATCCATAACCAATTAATGCTTCTCACGTAGCATTGCTTGATAATCAACCATGTATCTCTACATCATCGATAGATCATTCCTTCAGAATTATTTGCATGAATGTTGTGGATATCCATATTCTAACTCACAACCAACAATGCATGGACTGCCTCTTGAATTATCTCCATCTAAATCCAATAACAATCCACACTCAAATAGTGGTCACTTGAAAATCTCGTGACCTAAAAAATGGAATATTACAATAATGTATTATAGAAATAATTTGTCTCCTTTATCTTCTACATAATTTGAAATCACTTAACAATCTTAGCTCAATGTTATATCAAATTAACCTCCATAACTAGTACTATAATTACTCAATTACGAAGATGACATAAGCTAAAATTCAATTATGCAAGTACACAACATTTGGACAACCCAAACACTTTGTATATATTTAGAATATGAAATACATGCACCGACCAATATCTTATCAGGGTTTGTTAGAAGTCAGGATCTTGAAACCCTAGCGATGGAAACCATAAGATAACATTATCCAATATATCACTCCATTAGAGATCATCAACAATGTATAATACGTAATGGTAAGTCCTTTTTGGAACCCATATTTGTATCCCACATTTGTACACGATCAACTCATTCTATCTTCTCGATAACAAACACATTAGGTAGCACTAGGGTTTTAAAATTCCACAAAACCCTAACTTCTTCTCTTACGAGAGCTACATGATAAAAGTTTGTATTTCCTCATGTAGGTATAAGTCCTAGTATTCATAGTCTCCTTAGGAAAAAACCTTGACCCTAGTCTTCCCTTGATATTCTTTTGAGAATCCTAGTTGTTAGTTTCTTAGTTGATTAAATCCAGAATCTGAACAATTTTTAAGGCACACACATTATTCTTCTTTTTCTATGCATGGCATATATAAAATGATTTTATTTATGTGTAACCCTTCGTAAATGCCAAAAAAATGGTTAATGACTCATTAATGAAATCATGTTTGTGTAGCTTCTGTAGTGGGTATATGTAAATATTGTTAAACCCATAAATTATTAATAACATTTATTCAATCTTCCATGATGTCCATTATACTTATTTATTTTGATAAATATTATGAGAGAGTTCACATGGAAACTAGATCTTAGAATGGGTATCATTTTTCACCTACAAATAAAGGTTTTGAGGTTACATTTATTGACACACCATAGAAATTAATGCTATGCTACCAAAATTCCTCCAGGGAGACTTGAAACCATTATTATTTTCCTTTCACCATATATGAGAGTTTATTGCACACTCCTACCCAATTTTTGGTTCAGAAGATCAAAGCATGTCAAAGCTCCATCTAGGAGTTTCGCGTATCACGACTTGGAGTGATGAGAACCTCCATCACAAGAATCGTGAGATGCGAACTCATGATAAGATTTGGACTGTCATATCACCAAGGGTTCTGGACCATTGATCTAAGCTCCATCTTGGAGCTTCGCCTATCGTGACTTGGAGTGACAAGAACTTATATCGAAGGAATCATGAGATGTAAATTCACGATGAGATATGGACCTTAGATTCATCAAGATCATGGATTGTTGATCTCAGCTCCATCTCGAGGTTTCGGGGATCGCGACTTGGAGAGTCGAGATGCCTCATATCCAAACTCACGAAATACGAATTCGCAAAAAGCACTTTATGCATAAGCGCTTGGTCATGGCCATGGTCATATAAAGGAAGAAGCTAGCGTAGAAAATCTTTGTTTCAGAGTTTCAGAACTCGTGACATGGAGACTCAAGATGTATCATCGCAGAATCTCTGAATTGCGAAAGTGAAAAATGGGTAAATAATGCAAGAACTCATTAGAGTTAATTGAACGATGGAGGTGAACATGAGCATGATCGGAGGGATAATGTTGATTCTCACAGTGTAATTGCTAGAAACCATTGATGGTTTCTATTAGAGGATGAAAAGAGTCTTCTGAGTGATTTCCAGAGGAGCTGAAGAGTTACATGGAATCTGCCAGTGGAATGAAGACGATTCGTGGAGGAAATTGATGGTTGGATGAGGATTGGATCTCGTAACTAAAACAGAAAGAATGTGCTTGACTATCACAGAGAAGACGAAGAGTCTCAACTGCCAAAGAGGATGAGGAATCTCAACATAACATACAGTGATGTTGAATGAGTGGAAAAAAGGCCAGAGAAGATGAAGAGTCACGATGATGATCAGACAGAGCACTTGAGTTGTGGAGGATAACAGCGTGGTGTGAGTATGTATAGGGATTATGCGCATTGCATGCACAAGGTGCACAAAAGCTATAAATACATTGTACATAGAAGAGATGTGGTTGTTGTTGTTGCAGAAGTGGTTGTGGTTGCTATTGTTGAAGGTAATTCATGTGTGAAGGAGGAGAGTGCAGCAGCTGAATTAAATAGAAGAGGAACTATGCAGTGAATGGAAATGGTGCACAGAGCATAAAAGGAAGAAGAACAGATAGCGCAAGTGATGTGTGCAGGAAGGCAGTGAGGCAGACGAAGCAATGAAATGCAACAGAATAGTGATGAGTCTGGTAAGCCATTGTTGAACATTATATCACGGTAATGAGTTTCAGTAGCAAAGATTCATAATCAGGGTGGTTGGGAGGTGCTAGGGAGGATTGGTGTCCTCAGAGGTTGAAGTGGGGGCTTGAACATAGGGAGTTGGTGATTCCTTCTAGTTGGTGCTAGAGAAACCAGGGAGTTGGTGCTTCCTTCTAGTTGGAGCTAGAGAAACCACGGAGTTGGTGCTTCCTTCTAGTGGGTGCTAGAGAAAAACAGAGAGTTGGTGCTCTCAGCAAGTTGCAGCTTCCAAAACAAAGGTTGTAGCCTCACAATGAGTTGGTGCTCAAATGTATGATAATGTAAAGAATGTAAATAATCCTTATCATATAAAGAAGAAGAGATTTTTACCCTGTATGGGTTTCCTTGAGAAATTTCTGTCTTTGTGTTTCTCATATATGTGAATGATGTTGAATGTGTCATTGTTCATTTCCCTGCATTATTGTGATCATCATTGAGTGCCTTGTAAATATATTAAAAGAAGAATAATTGTTTAAGAACGGTGACAACTGATTCACCCCCCCTCTCAGTTCGCCAACAATTGGTATCAGAGCCAACCCCTTTTATCTAAGGGTAGATCCTAGAGCTTAAACATGTCAATCCATGAAGGAAATTCAACCAATAAGGCCCCTTTATTCAATGGAACAAACTTTTCCTTCTGGAAAGTTAGAATGAGAACCTACATAATGTCGTTAGGTGCAGATGTTTGGGATGTGGTAGATACTGGTTATGTAAAGTTAGTTGTGCAAGCTAATAAGGATGACAACCTAGAATTTAGCTTCAACGCTAAGGCTATGAATGCTATCTTGAGTGGGTTTGCAGAAGAAAAATTCATAAAAGTTATGCACCTAGGAACTGCCAAATAAACGTGGGACAAACTCATTAGCATCTATGAGGGTAATGAAAAAGTAAAGGATGCAAAGATTCAAACCTACAGAATACAGTTTGAACAGTTGAAGATGAAGGAAGATGAAACTGTTGGAAAATACTTTCTAAGAGTAGAAGAAATGGTAAATACAATGAAGTCACTTGGTGAAACAATTGATGAACCTTCTTTAGTTCAAAAAATCTTGAGATCTCTCCCAGATAGGTTCAACCCAAAGGTTTCTACTATAGAATAACTTAATGATCTAAAAACCTTGGGGTTTGACCAACTGCTAGGAACATTGACTGCATATGAAATGAGAATAGTTAAATATAATCCTACGTCCATAGAAGCATCATTTAAAGTAGACAAGAATGAGGATTCTGAGCCCGATGAAATTGAAGAAAAAATTGTGAAGAGACTGAAGAAGGGATCAGGAAAATACAAAGGTAAATTGCCTTTCAAATGTTTCAACTATGGTAGGATAGGTCATTTTGCAAATAAATGTCCCAACAAAGGAAAGGATTAGACATGTGATGATGAGGAGAAGTACAAACACATAATTTTCTTTAAAGAGAAAAACTTTAAGAAGAAAAGTCTGTGCATAAACAATGATTATGATCCTTCAGATGATGAAGAAAATGACTCCTCTATTGAAGATAAAATAAATGAATTCATACTTATGGCCAAAGAGGATTATGATAATAAAATAACAGGGAGTGATGAAGAAGAAGATGTGGTTGACATGAAAGGAGAACTTATCAGTGCACTGGAAGGGATTGACAGACTAAGAATCAAGAACAGAAAGCAAAGACAATTGTTGATACAGTTTAAGAAAGACAGTAAAGAACCTGATGAAGACCTTGTCCTACTAAAAGTAGAATTGGAAGAGGCAAAGAAAATCAAAGAGATTCTGAAACGACAGCTATCAGAAAAGAAGGCAAGATGTGAAGCATTAGAACAAGAAGTAGTGAAAACAAGGAAAGAAATGGAGAAGTTTCAAGCCTTGTATAATCAGAATCTGTCAAGTATCAAAGCCTCAGAAGGATTGGCTGCCATTTTGAATCAGTAAAGGAATCCAAAGTTGAAAACTGGCTTGGGGTATGAAGAGGGATCAAGGAGTGGTAAACCAGGAAATGAAGAACCCATCAAGTTTGTCAAAAGTACAACCAATGACAATAACAATCCTGCAGAAACAAAGGAAGACAATCAGCCGTCCAGGTCAAGTAAGGTAAAAGATGTCAGATCTGAATCTGTAGAACAAAGAAGTAATGTGCTCATTGTTGAACGACGTCATCAGTCTGGAAGAAATCGATTTGCTCAAAGAAAACAACCATTTTCCAGGTACAAAGAATTCTTCTATGGCTATTGTTTCTATTGTGCTAACTTTGGTCACAAAGCTGTAAATTGTTCCTTAAGGCTTAAACATGAGAAATTAATATTTCAAAGAAATAAATACTTGCCACAACAAAGAATGATGCAGCCAAGTAACAAACCTTCACTAATTGCCAATTGCCAAATTAAGCCCAGGGACATGCAACTAAAGAGGTCAAGAAATAATCAACAGTCAATGAGTAGACAACGTTGCACCAATAAGTTTGACTTGTTGAACAATGAGATTAAATGATACATCTATCATAAATCTGGACACAAATATATTGCCTTCCGTTTAAGGGAATATGAACCAGATTTGAAATCTCATGTTGAAAATGTCAAGTTTTGGAAGAAGAAGGAAAGTGACAAGTGTGGATTAGTGTTGTTTTCTCAAAGAAAAATGAACCCTTGGTATATAGATAGTGGATTCTACAAACACATGATGGGATACAAAGTCAAGTTTCTATCTCTAAGTGAAAGAAAATTAGGAAACGTAACCTTTGGAAATGATGCTCCAGGGAAAATAAAGGGCAAAGGGATGGTGAGCTTAAGTAATGGAAAAGGAAAAGTCCAAGATGTTCTACTTGTGGATGGGACGAAACATAATCTGCTCAGTGTAAGTCAAATGTGTGACAGAGGATGTGAAGTGTTGTTCACATCCAAGGACTACAAGATAAAGTCTATAAACTTAGGACAAGTGGTGGCCAAAGGCATAAGGACAGAAAATAATGTATATGTGCTGAAAGAAAATAGAGAAGAATGGCATCTAAGAAAACATGATGAAAGATGGTTATGGCATAGGAGACTTGGAAATCTAAGCTTTGACCACTTAATCAAACTCAAAAACCTCGAGGCAGTAAAACATCTTTCGAGAATATCAACGCCCCAAGATTCAATGTGTAATCCCTGTCAAGTAGGGAAGCAAAACAGGATACAGTTTAAGTCCAAGAGCTTTACTTCAACAAAGAAGCCACTTCAACTAGTTCATATGGATTTATGTGGACCGTCAAGACAGGAAGGCACAGGGAAAGAAAACTACTTCATGTTGATTATCGATGATTACTCCAGACTTACTTGGGTTTCCTTTCTCAAAGAAAAAGCTGAAGCATTTGAGAAATTTAAAATATTTAAGGCTTTAACAGACACTCAAATAGGAAATAGGTTAAAGGCAGTAAGATCAAATCGGGGAGGAGAGTTTATGTCAAGAGACTTCAAGGAATTATGTGATGAACATGGGATCAAGAGAGAATACAGAATCCCAAGAACTTCACAACAAAATGGAGTTGTTGAGAGGCAAAACAGAATAGTGCAGGAAATCGCCAGGTTAATGATGAATGAGAAGAACATTGGTCAAACCTACTGGGTAGAAGAAATACACACAACAGTCCATGTGCTTAACAAATCCCACCTCAGACCACAAAGTGACAAGACACCTTATGAA
>JZKD02S1647945.1:25713-78041 GCA_000966675.3 Picea glauca | reverse complement strand
GTCTTTGGGAGTAAATGCTACATAAAGAATAATGATGAGAACCTTGAAAAATATGATGACAGGGCTGATGAAGGTATCTTCTTAGGGTATGCTACAAATAGTAAAGGATATAGATGCTATAATAAGAGGCTGCATAAAATGTTTGATTGTATTGATGTAAAAATTGATGAAGGAATCCCAACAAGAGAGGTATACAGTAATGAGTCTTCTACAAAAGACACGACTAAAGTTGAAGATGAATAGGTCCAAGAATCAGAAAATGAAGACTCTGAATCAGATGAAGATGCATACACTCAGACAGACTCAAATCAGCAGTCAACTACAAATTCCTCCTCCAGAATCATTCAAAAGAATCATCCTACAAGTCAGATAATTGGAGAAAAAGACAAAGGTGTAAAAACCAAGAGAAAGCTAATAAAAACCATCGAACAATCTCATATATCTCTCATATCCATGATGGAACCCAAGAATTTCAATGAAGCCAACAAATATGATCACTGGGTTAAAGCAATGAATGATGAACTTGATCAGATTGAGAAAAACAATACGTGGGAGACGGTTCAAAGATGTGAAGGTAAAAATGTCATTGGCTCCAAATGGATCTTTAAGAATAAGTTGAATGAGAAAGGACAAGTTATCAGGAACAAAGCAAGGTTAGTTTGTAAAGGCTATGCTCAGATAGAAGGACTAGATTTTGGTGAAACATTTGCGCCCGTAGCAAGATTAGAAGCTATCAGAATGTTTATTTCCTATGCTTGTCATAAAAGGTTTAAAGTCTACCAAATGGATGTCAATTCAGCCTTTCTAAATGGAGATTTAAGTGAAGAAGTCTATATGGAACAACCAGAGGGTTTCAAACTCTTTGATAACCCTAAATTGGTATGCAAGCTGAAGAAAGATTTATATGGTTTAAAATAGGCCCCTCGAGCCTAGTATCACAGACTGGTTACGTATCTCAAAGACAAAGGGTTCAAGAGAAGAACAACTGACAACAATCTGTATATTAAAACAAAGGATAATAATTTTCTCATCATACTGCTCTATGTAGATGACATCATCTTTGGATGTAATAAGGATTCATTAGTACAATGGTTTGCTTCTGCCATGGAGTCTGAATTTGAAATGTCTATGATAGGAGAACTGTCATTTTTTCTTGGTTTGCAAATTACTCAGAGGCCCAAAGGGATGTTCATTTCTCAAGAAAAATATCTAAGAGAAATGCTGCAAAGGTTTCAAATGGAAGATTCTAAACCTGTGAGTACACCTATGGTAACTGGATGTAAATTAAGAAAGGATGATGATTCACTTGATGTTGATCAAAGCTCATATCGATCAATGCTAGGAAGCTTGTTGTACATCACAACATCTCGCCCAGACATAATGCATGTTGTAGGAATGGTAGGAAGATATCAGGATGCACCTAAACAAAGTCATTTGCAAGATATCAAAAGGATATTTAGGTATTTGAAAGAAACAATGACCTATGGTCTGTGGTATCCCAGAAATCAAAATCTTCAGCTGACTGCTTATTCAGATGCAGATTGGGAAAACTGTGTTGATGAAAGAAAAAGCACCAGTGGAGGAGCATTCTTCCTGGGTGACTCCTTAGTAGCCTGTCTTAGTAAAAAGAAGGGTTCCATTTCTTTATCAACCACAGAGGCAGAGTACATTGCTGCTGCTACCTGTTGCACTCAAGTATTATGGATGATTCAGACACTTGCAAATTTGGAGGTAAAATACACTGCACCAATCCCAATTCATTATGATAACACTAGTGCCATTAGTGTGTCTAAAAATCCTGTATTCCACTCCAAGACTAAGCATATTACCATAAAATATCATTTTCTGAGAGAGCAGTTCACCAATCAGATTGTTTAGGTCAATTACATTCCCACTATAGAACAAATTGCAGACATATTTACTAAACCTCTAGCAAAGAAACCATTTGAATATCTCAGACAGAAGTTGGGTGTCATCCTATCTCACATCTAAGAGAGTCCATCCTATTAGGGGGAGTCTTGTATTGGTTTCATATATGATACCTCCTAAAATTAATGCAACAACTCAGGGGGAGCGTGTTTTCCTTGACATTGATGTCAAAGGGGGAGAAAAAGAGTTATATGGATCGGATGCTATAATTGGAGGTCCAAACAGATTAGCACAGCCATCAGGGTTGCCATCAATGCCAAAGGGGGAGATTTTTTGAAGGTTTGCAGTTGGGAGTAAGCTTTTCATTGATGGCAAGAACAATGATTGCAAATATCAGTGATGGAAAAGAACAGTGATGGAAAGAACAACGAAATCGCGAAGTGACGAAATCGCAAGGTGGACAAAATCACGAAGCGGCGAAATCGCGAAGGTGGACAAAATCACGAAGCAGCAAAATCACGAAGTGGAGAAATCACGAGAATATTTGGGCCATAGGATATGGGGTATCTATGAAGGCTCCATAGCCATTAGATATGGTGAAGTTGCAAGGCGGATAAGTCCAAGAGTCTTCCAACTCCCCAAAACTATGAAGGAATCCTGGCCATCCATCGAGGACAATCGTGGACTGTTGATCAAGAGGATGCATGGCAGAAGATCAGAGCATCTCAAAGCTCCATCTCGAAGTTTCACGTATCGCAACTTGGAGTAACAAGAACCTCCATCACAAGAATCGTGAGATGCAAACTCACGATAAGATCTGGACCGTCAGTTCACCAAGGGTTATGGACCGTTGATCTAAGATTCATCCCGGAGCTTCGCCTATCACGACTTGGAGTGACAAGAACTTCTATCAAAGGAATCGTGAGATGTGAATTCATGATGAGATATGGACCTTAGATTCATCGAGATCGTGGACTGTTGATCTCAGCTCCATCTTGGGGTTTCGGGGATCGTGACTTGGAGAGTTGAGATGCCTCATCTCCAGACTCACAAAATACGAATCCACGAAAAGCACTTTATGCATAAGTGCTTGGTCATGGCCATGGTCATATAAAGGAAGAAGCCAGCGCAGAAAAGCTTCGTTTTGGAGTTTCAGAACTCGTGACGTGGAGACTCAAGATGTCTCATCGCAGAATCTTCGAATTGAAAAAGTGTGAAATGGGTAAATAACACAAGAACTCATCAAAGTTAATCAAATGATGGAGGTGAACATGAGCACGATCAGAGGACTAATGTTGATTCTCACAGTGTAACTACTAGAAACCATTGATGGTTTCTACCAGAGGATGCAAAGAGTCTTCTGAGTGATTTCCAGAGGAGCTAAAGAGTTACATGGAATCTGCCAATGGAATGAAGACGATTAGTGGAGGAAATTGACAGTTGGATGAGGGTTGGAGCTCGTAACTAAAAAAGAAAGAATGAGCTCGACTGTCACAGAGAAGACGAAGAGTCTCAACTGCCAGAGAGGCTGAGGAATCTCATCATAACATACAATGATGCTGAGTGAGTGGAAAAACGGCTAGAGAAGCTGAAGAGTCACGATGATGATCAAACAGATCACTTGAGTTATGGACGATAATGGTGTGGTGTGAGTATGCAGTGGGATTGCACACATTGCAAGCACAAGGTGCACAAAATCTATAAATACACCGTACAGAGAAGAGATGTGGTTTTTGTTGTTGCTTGAAGTGGTTGTGGTTTCTATTGTTGAAGGTAATTCATGCGTGAAGGAGGAGAGTGTAGCAGTTGAATTGAACAGAAGAGGAACTGTGTAGTGAATGGACATGGCGCATAGAGAATAAAAGGCAGAAGAATAGACAATGCAAGTGATGTGTGCAGGAAGGCAGTGAGGCTGACGGAGCAACAAAATGCAACAGAACAGTGATGAGTCTGGTAAGCCATTGTTGAACATTATATCACTGTAATGAGCTTCAGTAACAAAGATTCATAATCAGGGTGGTTGGGAGGTGCTAGGGAGAATTGGTGTCGTTAGAGGTTCAAGTGGGGGCTTGAACACAGGGATTTGGTGCTAGAGAAACCAGGGAGTTGGTGCTTCCTTCTAGTTGGTGCTACTGAAACCAGGGAGTTGGTGCTTCCTTCTAGTTGGAGCTAGAGAAACCAGAGAGTTGGTGCTTCCTTCTAGTGGGTGCTAGAGAAAAATAGAGAGTCGGTGCTCTCAGCAAGTTGCATCTTGCAAAATGAAGGTTGTAGCCTCACAATGCGTTGGTGCTCAAATGTATGATAATGTAAAGAATGTAAATAATCCTTATCATATAAAGAAGAAGAGGTTTTTACCCTGTATGGGTTTCCTTGGGAAATTTATGTCTCTTTGTTTCTCATATATGTGATTGATGTTGAATGTGTCATTGTTCATTTCCCTGCATTATTGTGATCATCATTGAGTGGCTTGTAAATATATTAAAAGAAGAATAATTGTTTAACCACGGTCACAACTGATTCACCCCCCCTCTCAGTTGGCCAACAATGGTATTGTATGGTATGCTATTTCTTGGTATGGTATGGTATGGTATGGCATGCCTTGCCTTTCCATGGTATGGTATGGTATGGTATGATATGCCTTTCCTTGATATGTAATGGTATGGTATAATATGGTATGGTATGCATTTCCTTGCCTTGGATTTCCATGGTATGTTGAAATGTAAGATGGCACATCACAACCCTAAAATATTCTAGACATCAAGCCCTATAGGGATGAAAATTATGACAATAATGTAATAAAAGGTGTAATGTATGGTATGGTATGTTATGGTATCATTGGCATGGTTTGGTATGGTATGGTATGGTATGAAAGTGAATGAAAGGAAATTGAAGGAATGTCTTTCCTTGCCATTCCATGCCATGCCTTGCATTTCCTTTCGTTGCCTTGCATTTCCTTTCCTTGCATTGCATCACCTTGCCTTGCATTGCCTTTCCTTGCATTGCATCACCTTTTCTTGCCATGCCTTGAATTTCCTTGCATTGTATGGTATGATATGGTATGGTATGGTATGATATGGTATGGTATAGTATGCCTTGCCTTTCCATGGCCTATCATGGTATGGTATGTTATGGTATGGTATGGTATGATATGGAATGATATGGTATGCCTTGCCTTTCCATGGCCTTTCATCTTATGGTATGGTATGGTATGGTATGCCTTTCCTTGGATTTCATTTCCATGGTATGGCTTGACTTTCCTTGGATTTCCATGGTATGGTGAAATGAAAGATGGCACATGAAAACCTTGTTATCAAACAATTTTTAGATCATGCTAAAGCCCTTCACGATCACAACAAATGGAAAACAACCAGAATTACAAACCACTATCACCTTAGGAAGAACTTTGGGTGACCCCCTGGTGATTCCCTAATGGTCATGATATAAGACTTGGTGGTGGTTAGGATAGAGGGAATGATGGATGGATAAGGAAAGGAAGCTATGCCAATAGAGAATTATCTGCAAAAGGTTAACCAACAAGAAAATATATATCCAAAACCAATGATATTATGACAATTCCTTCCTTTAGTTAATCAATCGTGAAAGAACTAAATGATAACCACAATGTGATCAGATACTGGGATAACAACAATGACATGTCAACAAGAGAATCAAGTTGTAATTGATGCAATAGATGGTTGTACCATTCACTAATCCAATTCCAATAATTATCTAATGATTGCATGAGACAATAGAATGTACCAGCCACTTGTTTCCACAATATGAGCCTATGAATCAGATCTAAAGCAACTTATAACAACAATATATATGTTGCAATAAGAGTTATATAAGAAAAAGATGACTTGTGAATCTAGCCAATTGATCTTGAGGTACAATACAAAATAATGTTAGCAAGTTATCCAATGGATTAGAAATGTTTTAGGCACGTTATAAAAACTTTCAATGGTTGAAAATACATGAGTATGGAGAGTTATAACAACATACAATACACTTATATAGCATCCAATGGAGGTCACTAAATACTTTAGATAATAAGTCACAATCAACTACATAATACCTCAAGAAAATTAGAAAGCACTTTGAACACTTTCAAAAGGATGATATAAATGATTTATGAAGATTATATGACTGTCATTTGGTTGTAGCATGTAAGAACCTAATTTAACAAAGCCTAATAAAATTCATAAATTTAAACATAAAATTACTTTCAACATATAAGCAATTTCATTCAATTTCATTATTTAGCATATAAGCATACATCAACATGATGATAACCACCTAACACAGCGTAATCATGAAAATACATACCTCTGACTAATGCTATTTCACCAATCTTCATCTGTCCTCGCTGCTGATCTGCCCAAACTCTGCCCAAAACCGAATCTTTCCTCTCTGTCAGCTAGGAACAGAGCCTATCCGGCTCCCTAGCTCCAAGATTCCATGAGGATTCCTGGCCCCCGAGCCCAAAACTCCTAGTAATAAATGCTCCCCTGTAACAGTCCACCCAAACTCCAAACCAGAAAAATACAGTCCCTAATCTCCAATAATGCTTCCTTTTCCCAAAATTCCAAAATTTCTTCTCCCAAATGCCTCTACCCCTTCATATCCTCGTTCCCATTCACCACCTCCTCCCTTCATTCAATTCCACCCACCTTATCCCTCCATTTAATGCATTATCCCTCCATTCAATGCCCGGTCCCTCCATATGTTAAGTTTTCTATTAATTAAATTAAAAATTATTAAACTTTTAATTTGTTACCTAAACATTAAATGAGTTAATTAATTAATCAACATATAATAAACAATAAATAAATAATTAATATTATTAATAAATAATCATTATTTAACTAATGTACATTAGGACAATTATTTATTTAATCAATTATACTTGATAAATCTTAAGCAATTATTTAACGAGGGTTGTTACATACACCCACCCTTCAGGAAACTTCATCCTGAAGTTAAAGTATTTTATGATACAAGGGAAAAGAAACATGGTTCACACATTCATAACAAGTAACCGACATTATTAGTAAGCCAAGAAAACTCATACATACTAGTGTACATGTGCTAGAAATGCATGTGTAGCTAGTACATACAAGTCTCGTTCATGTACTAATAACAATAACTATCATCTCTATAGTAATTTCCATATGCATCCAATACATTCAACAAGACTATTCATTTTATAAAAGACAATAAACCAATCAAATGTTTGTGAAATCCTTTAATTACAATTATCTATCTCAACATTGTTATTTAGACAATTGTAGTTTAGTTACATAATTATGAATATTCATATATACCCATTTTCTTTTCAGAAGGAAAAACAATAAATTCCACCATAAGACAAATCTCCATACACTCTCAACTATTTCTACTCATCCTTCATCCCTAACTTACTTCCATCTTCCGTTCCTAACCTTCCTCTACAGGACTATCTTGGAGCGTAAACTATATTGACCTAACTCCAATAAGAACCCGTAAGTGGAAGTGTCACTATCTTGACCAAGCTTCCCCAGCAGGCAACTTCCATTCATCATCACACGTCTAGGGGAGCGTGAGCTAACACCGTCCTCCCATGAATTTAGGTTTTGGAGGATACACAGTGGGAAAATTCATCCACCCCTCCTAATCATGACTAGGGTCCACACCCTACAATGGAATGTACAGTGACATCGTGTTGCTGGGAGTTTTGTCATCGTCTATTCAGTTTTGGGTAGTCTCACCACCTGAAATCCTACATTGGTCCACATATCATAGAAATGCATCTAAACCAATATAATTTCGCATACAAAGATTCATACCATATTGTTTCTCGGCCTGTGGTCATGACATCCACTTTCATCATCATTATCCCTTGGCTATTTAATAGCCCATAACCTACAAATTAGTCTGTAACAAAAACTCATACATTTCTCTGCATTATCACCATGTAATTGCATACAATCATAATTTCAATTCGGTATCCGCGTACCAACAATTTTATCATCAAAGTTTTCAAGTTAGAAATAGATCTCATAATATCCCATAATTCAAATAACGTTACCCATTCATAGAAGTCTGATTTACATAATAGATTGCATCATATCCAACATCATTCAAATAGCATTTAAACCTTCATAGGATTCTCATTCACACAATATCTCGCATCATATCCATCATCATCAATAACAATTAAACATTCATAGAATTTACATTCACATAGTAGATCGCATCATATCCAACATCATTCAAATACATTTAAACATTCATAAGGGTTCATACGTCTTAAAAGTTCAAGTGTATCATTTAATAGTTTCACTGTGAATAGAAAATAAAGGTGTTTAGGCCTTAGGTAATCATGTTTTTCTAAGTCAAAATGTGGTGTTACATACACCCAACCTTCAAGAAACATATTCTCAAGGTGGTCAAAAAAAGTGAGGGATAATCCCGTCGTAATGTCTCGACATCTTCCCAAGTAGCAGATTCTAGACTATACTTGTCCCACTGGACCTTAACTTGGTCTACCAGACGGTTCCTGAGTTGTTGGAATCTATGGCCCAATATGCGTAAAGGTTCTACTGTGAGGGTTCCCACGTCTGATACCTACAGTTCCTTCCAATTTAGTCTATGTGATTCATCAACGACATAATTACGTAAAATAGATACATGAAAAACATTATGAGTTTTATGCAGGTGGGGTGGTAGTACGAGATGATAGGAAACGGGTCCAATTTTCTCTTGGATTCTGAATGGTCCTATAAATCAAGGTGACAACTTTGTCCCCTTATCGAACCATATGGTACTCTTACTAGGCCTGATACGAATGAAAACCTGATCTCCCACTTTATAACTTCGATCAGTCCTGTGTGCATCCGCATAACTTTTCTGTCTATCCTATGCTTCCTTTAGTCTCTGCCTAATCTGAATAACCTGTTCCTCCATCTCTTGAATTAATTCTGGCCTAACTGTTACTCAGTCTTTGAATCTTTTCTAACTCAATGGTGTTCTGCCTGGCCTTCCATACAGAGCTTCGTAGGGTGGCATTCCGATGGAGCTATGAAAATTGTTATTGTAGATGAACTCTACCAAAGGTATGTACTTCTCCCAATGGGTTTGATTATCCATGACGTACATCCTAAGCATGTATTCCATAACCTAATTTACTCTCTCTTTTTTCCCATCTATTTCAGGTTGATAAGTTGTACTTAAGTTCAACTGATTCCCCAACGCTGACTGCAAACTTGTCCAAAACCTAGAAGTGAATCTGGAGTCCCTATCTAAAATGATCTTCTTAGGTATCCCATGCAAATGAATGACCTCACTTACAAACACACATGCCACATCAATGACATCGTAAGTGTCTCTAACCGGAATAAAATGAGCACTCTTGGTTAACTTATCAACTATCACAAGAATGACATTGTGTCTATGAGATGTGAGCGGCAACCCCACTACAAAATCCATAGAGATGACTTCCCACTTGGACATAGGAACATCATGTGGTTGTAGGAGGCCTGTCAGGTGATGGTGGTTGGCTTTCACTTGTTGACACTCTAGGAATTTGGCGATGAAATGGACTACATCGCGCTTCATGCCTACCCAGAAGAAGAGCTTCTTCATGTCTGCGTACATTTTCTTCACACCCGGATGGGCAAAATAAAGTGCTCTATGGGATTCCTTCAGTATGATTCTTTGAATATCCCCATATTTAGCGATGTACATCCTTCCTCGATATATGGATAGTCCGTCTACTTCTATACTATATCATTCATACTTTGGATCTAATTGCCTCTCACTTAATGCAAGAGCATCTCTCCAAATGCCAGCCATGCGCCAGCCAGCCAGCCAACTCAACGCAGGCATGCAATGAGGAGAGGCGCAACCCTCATTTCAAAATTAAATTTGAATGTAATTAAATGAATGTAAGGCTGTTAGATCCAAAAATCCATGCATCAATGCAAGAATTAGAGTAGATAGCCTTAATGGGTTGTAAGGCTGCAATCTAGCTCTGATTCGGACTAGACATCCATTTATTGGTAATTCAATGTAGATTGAATAGGTAGGTGAGTTTGGAGGGAAGAGATCGAAGAGCCCACTCATATAAAATATTTTTTGATCTCTTTTGATTTAGTAAGATCGAGAGATAGAGAAGGAGCCGAGACCTTGTTACAGTCTGAGCTTAAGAATACCTTTGTAAAGAGGAATTTTCATATTAATACAAAGAGGCAGTTTCCTGCATGATTTTGTGTGTGCTTATGTGTTGAATGAATGTCTATGTGTGTTCTATATATGTTTCATATGTATGAATAGGTATGCATTTGCAGGAGTTGTTTGATTCTAGGTTTGTATGTCTTTGAGGCTTCGCACTAGGAGGGTGTGACAGAACACTGCGGGTTTTGTAAGCCGTGCATAGGGATGCATTTCTTAATTCTACAGATTCAGACAAAGACATGCTAAGAGGGTACAATAGTTGAATTCATTAACTCGGGAAGACCTCAAGGTTGTTGAACACCTTGGAGGCAAGACTTTGTAGAGAAGACATGGTAAGGAGACAGAATCTATGAGGAGTTCTGTAGAGCTCTGCCAGGAGGGCATTGAGCACAGGCACCGAGTGTTAAGGAGGAACTCTACTGTGAGTTCATAGAGAAACATAATCGCTATGGGATTCTATAAGAACTCTACCAGGAGGGAATTGAATAGGTTCCAGAGAGCACAGGAAGAACTCTTTGAGTTCTGAATTTGGAGAAGAATCCAAGGAGGGATCTTCATAGGGTTCTTAAACACCCTGCAAAATCAGCAATAAGGTTGCTTGAGAAAAGGAGTGTTAGGAGGGCATCAAATTCTCCATCTGAGGGAGAAGGAAAAAGGACTGAGTTCCTTAGAAGGACTGAGTAAGTGAGAAATATCATAAGAGATAACACCTTCGTGTGTGTAGAGGCTCTATAGGAGAGAAGAAGTCGAAGAATCATTTGAAGGTTCAAAGAGAGAAGCTCAGGGAGAGTAGTTATTTCATGCACAGAGCCATAGTTGCAGAGGTTGCAGAGGCCAAATAACTTTTTGGAGAGTTTAGAGTCCTGAAATCTCAGGAGGGACAGTGTCTTCGAATACGCAGGCGAGTATCAAGGCTATAGAGCTCGCAGAGGAGAGAAGCAAAGGTCGAGGCCTTTAGCATTTGAAAAGTCTTCCAAGGTTCAGGAAGAACGTGCATGCTTAGGAAGAGCACACCTGCCGTCGGATCAGGCTAAGAAAGAGATCTGGACCATTGGATTTCCACGTCCCAGAAGCAGCAGGAGACATGCACAGCGAAAGGGATCGTGAGCTGTTAGATCTCACACAGATCGTCGATAGCCGTCAGATTTGGGAGAAGCTACATGAGGTTTAAACCCTCGTAAGCAGAGGAGAAAAGTATTGAATTAGTGAACGTATCGAGATTTCGGAGTTCGGGATTTTGGAGGTCCTAATGACGAGAGATTAGGGCACTCCACATTGAAAGTCCCGAAATAGTGAAAGAGATCTAAGTCGTCCATATGGAAGGAGGACACGTGTCACGAGATCACCCATTTCGAGGATTTGGACATAGGGAAGCATAGGAAGGAGTCTTTCAACTTCACAAGTGGTGAAGTCCCAAAAACGATCTGGACCGTCCATCTGTGGAGGACACATGGCAAAGATCGGGGAGTCTACCGGAATTTCAGATACTTGGGATTTGAGAGAACAGAGGAGAAGTGCCATATAGGTCACGAAGTTCTGAAACGTGAAACCTCGAGAACTCTGAGGAATAGAGAGGACACATGGCAGCTAGGCGTCTACTTCGGTATTTCGGATACCAGGAGTACTAGAGGATAGTGAAGGTCTATTGCATCGGGATTCGTGAAATTCTGAAACGCGAATTCCCGAAGGCAAAGGAGCAGTGTTGTCAAGAGTATTTCGGCATACCAAACATCGGGATTTCAAAAATCCTGAGGATGAGAGATCTGGGCTCTTGCGGAGGAGAACTTTGAAATGATCAGGGTCGTTGATTCAAGGAGTGGATCATAGCCATTGATCTCGGCCAGGAGTAAAAAGGGCCACATCGTCACTTCAGCATTTCGGATACCGGAAGTGCAGGAGAGCAGGGGCAGAGGAGAACCTTGCAACAGGAGAACCTGAAACGTGGAAGTCCGAAAAAGTTTGAGGAAGCCATCATTTCGGCACATCAGAGTTCAGAACTTCAAGAGTTCCGAAGATAAGGGTTCAGAGGTTTTTAGTATTTGAAGTCTCGAAAGCATGAAAGCGCAAGACATGAATAACGGAAGGGAATCCTCAGAGGAGAGACTCGGGGAGCAGCATTTTGGGATACCAGGTTTCGGTACTTCAGGGATCCTGTGGAGCAAAGGATTGAGAATTTCGGAAAAGGAAGGGCCAAAATCACGAAGGGAGAACTGGAAGTCGGAGCATAGGCATATCGTATTTTCGAGAATTGGGTTTTTGGGAGTCCCGAGGACATGAGGCCAGGCGCTATGCACCGGTAAAACCTGAAATATGATTGCGGTTATATGAGTAGTGGTCACATGGACCAAAGCTATAGCCCAGAGGGCTAATGGATGCTAAAGCCAATTTTCGGCAATTCGACATTTCAGAGATTGGGAGGTCGAAGATTCAAGGAATCTTGATGTCGAGACAAAGGTAGTTCCGAAACCCAAAATTTCCTGTCGGGGAAAAAGTCACAGACATGTATAGAAGTCATGACAGAAGAAGAAGGACCTGTGGATCGATTTGATTGAGATTCAAGCAGGGAATCAAAAGAGTCGCTTCGGCTCAAGGCATTAAAGAAAGATCCTATGAGCGAAATTTGTCTCAAGGGTTAGAAGGGGGTCTAAGTCTGTCACCAAGTGGTATCAGAGCTTGAATCTCTGTTTGTATATTTCAGGCAGAGAGAAGGCAAAGGAAGACAAAGTACTGGAAACTTTGTAGATGATTGTTTGCAGGCAGGCAACAATCAAAAAGACAGTCAGGAGGACTGCAAGGAAATGTTGAGAACACTCAGGGCTACAGAGTTACAGTAGCGGGTATGCCAGGAGAGCAGATAACAGACAACATATTGGCTACTGAAGGTCATAAGCATGGTGGAATGAAGAACCAACAGCAACAGGAGAACGCTGCAAGGGATAAAGAACTCGCCGATATTAGAGTGAGGATGGAAGATCTTGCACTGTGAGTACAGCAGAATGCCAAGTCGAGATGGGTATATGAATGGCCCATGAGGACGAAATCAAAATGGCCAGTCAAGGAGTTGATGGCTAAAAGACAGAAAAGGTTGTTAAGAGGATGGTTGAGGCATGATGAAGACCTCAACGGACTAGAGGAAGTGGTTCAGGTATCTGAACCAGAGGCTGGGAGAAATCTCAGTGATGCTGAGGATGAATTCGGATCAGCTGAAGATCTCAAGGACTTCCAGGAGAGCAGCCAAGAAATTACGAATTGCCAAGAGGGAAAAATGTTGGTATTACTATGGGATCTCACAAACTGTCATGAGGATAGCTGGGGAATTTCATATTGCCAGGAGGGCAAGGGAGAGCAGATGAACTCGGAGTTGATTTCATATCAGCAGATGGAGCTGATAGAGAAGGAGGATCAGAGGGATCTTCTAATGATTAGAGGAATTGGAATATTCCTACCACATAGCTCAGAGGAGGCAGAAATCTTTGTTGTAGATGAAGGAGCAATGACCGAAGCACAACCATCTATGACTGTCAAAGAAGAATTGGAGTAGATGTTAGAAGCTGCCCAAGCAGAAGAAGAGGATGAGCATTCTGAGGAGTGGCTTAATACTTTCAGCTAAGAAGCTGAAAAGACTACGGCATTGGAGCTTGCATAAGCAGAAGGAGAAGAAGAAGACAACATAAGCTTTGTTGATCTGTGTGACCATATTGAATCCCTAGAGAGAAGGGTGATAGTATAGGGCATGCACATCCAACAGATGAAGTTGGAAACTAATGAAGAACATATCCAGTCTGAGGAGCAGTTGGAGGAAGCTGGAATTCAACCAACATAAAGGGAGATGTCAGTAGCAGCACTGTCAAATAAAGAATTTGAACAACAGTTCAGTAAGGAGATTGTAGAATGTGAATCTGCAACAGGGTGGCAAGTTGAGGCCACATGAGATAAAGGAGATGGCATGGGAGATCATGGTGATCTGCCAAATTGCAGAAAGAAAATGTAGCTGAGGAGACTGCAAGAATAGAGCCAGCCACTGGAGCAGCTGGATGAGGTGATCGAAAACATCTGGGAGATGATGGTCAGGCCAATAGAGACTGTCAGCAAGGAGAAGATGGGCAGAAAGAAGCAGCAGTGCAGTAGAAGCAACAGTGGTAGAGAGATGGAGCAAGGGGACAACTCCAGAAATTTGTTTGGGATCCAGGAGGATTTCGACAAATGAGATGGGAATTTCATGAGCAGGAGCTCATGAATTATGCAACTGAGGATTATTATGCAAGAGAATCTCTCCAAACTCCAGCCATGCGCCAACCAACCAGCCAAGTCAGTGCACCCGTTCAATGAGGAGAGGAACAACCCTCATTTCAAATTTAAATTTGAATGTAATTAAATGAATGTAAGGCTTTTAGAGCCAAAAATACATGCATCAGTGCAGGCATTAGAGTAGATAGCCTTAATGGGTTGTAAGGCTGCAATCTAGCTCTGATTCAAACTAGATAGCCATTTGTTGGTAATTCAATGTAGATTGAATAGGTAGGTGAGTTTGGAGGGAAGCGCTTGAAGATCCCAATCATGTAAAAGATCTTTTGATATATTTTGAGTTAGTAAGATCGAGAGATAGAGAAGGAGTCGAGACCTTGTTACAGTCTGAGCTCAAGAACACCTTTGTAAAGAGGCATTTTCATATTAATACAAAGAGGCAGTTTCTTGCATGACTCTGTGTGTGCTTATGTGTTGAATGATTGTCTATGTGTGTTCTATATATGTTGTACATGTACGAATAGGTATTCATTTGTAGGATTTGTTTGATTTCAGGTTTGGAGGTCTTTGTGGCTTCACACTAGGAGGGTGTGACAAAACACTATGGGTTCTGTAAGCCGTGCATAGGGATGCATTTTTGGATTCTGCGGATTCAGACAAAGACGTTCTAAGAGGGCATAGTAGCTGAAGTCATTAACTCAGGAAGACCTCAAGGTTTTTGAACACCTTGGAGGAAAGACTGTGTAGAGAAGACACAGTAAGGAGACATAATCTCTGAGGAGTTCTGTAGAGCTCTGCCAGGAGGGAATTGAGCACAGGCACCAAGTGCTGAGGAGGAACTTTGTTGTGAGTTCATAGAGAAACATAATCATTGTGGGATTCTGCAAGAACTCTGCCAGGAGGGAATTGAGTAGCTTCTAGAGAGCACAGGAATAACTCTTTGAGTTCTAAATTTGGAGAAGAATCTAAGGAGGGTTCTTTATAGGGTTGTTGAACACCCTGCAATCTCAGCAATAAGGTTTCTTGAGAAACGAAGTGCTAGGAGGGCATCAGATTCTCCATCTGAGGGAGAAGGAAAAAGGACTGAGTTCCTTAGAAGGTCTGGGTAAGTGAGAAATCTCAGAAGAGATAGCACCTTCATGTGTGCAGAGACTTTGTAGGAAAGCATAAGTCGAAGAATCCTTTTAGGGTTCAACGAGAGAAGCTCAAGGGGAGTATTTCTTTCATGCACAGAACCATACTTGCAGAGCTTGCAGAGGCCAAAGAACTCTTTGGAGAGTTTAGAGTCCCGAAAGCTTAGGAGGGACAGCATCTTTGAATACGTAGGTGAGTCTCAAGGATGTAGAGCTTGCAAAGGAGAGAAGCAAAGTTCGAGGCCTTTAGCATTTGAAAAGTCTTCCAAGGTTCAGGAAGAATGTGCATGCTCAAGAGGAGCATAATTGTCATCGGATTAGGCCGAGAAAGAGATATGGACTGTTGGATTTCCATGTCCAGGAAGCAGTAGGAGGCGCGCACAGCGGAAGGGATCATCAGCCGTCAGATCTCACACAGATCACTGATAGTCGTCAGATCTGGGAGAAGTTGCACGAGGTTTAAACCCTTGTAAGCAGGGGAGAAAAGTCCCGAAATAGTGAGAATATCGGGATTTTAGAGATTGGGATTTTGAAGGTCCTGATGACAAGAGATCAGGGCACTCCATAGTGAAAGTCTCGAAATAGTGAAAGATATATGAGTCGTCTATCTGGAAGGACGACACGTGTCATGAGATCACCCATTTCGGGGATTCAGACATAGGGAAGCATAGGAGGGAGTCTTTTGACTTTGCAAGTGGCAAAGTCCCAAAAACTATCTGGACCGTCCATCTGTGGAGGACACGTGGCAAAGATCAGAGAGTCCACTAACATTTCAGATACCGGGGATTCAAGAGAATAGAGGAGAAGTGCCACAGGGGTCGTGAAGTTCTGAAATGCGAAACCCCAAGAACTCTGAGGAATAGAGAGGACATGTGGCATCCAGGCAGTTACTTCAATATTTCGGATACCGGGAGTACCAGAGGACAGTGAAGGTCTATTACGTCGAGATTCACAAAATTTCGAAACGCGAATTCCCGAAGGCAAAGGAGCAATGTTACCGGGAGTATTTCGGCATACCAGATATCAATATTTCAGAAATCCTGAGGACGAGAGATCCGGGCTCTTGCGGAGGAAAACTCTAAAATGATCAAGGTCATTGATTCGAGGAGTGGATCATAGCCGTTGATCTCGACCAGGAGTAAAAAGGGCCACATCGTCACTTCGGCATTTCGGATATCAGAAGTGTGGGAGAGAAAGGGCAGAGGAGAACCTTGCAATAGGAGAACCTAAAACGCAAAATTCCGAAAAGGTTTGAGGAAGCCAACATTTCAGCACATCAGAGTTCAGAAATTCGGGAGTTCCGAAGACAATGGTTCAGAGGTTTTCGGTATTTGAAGTCCCAAAAGCACAAAAGCGTAGGACACGAATAGCGAAAGGGAATCCTTGGAGGAGAGATTCAGGGAGAAGCATTTTGGGATACCTGGTTTCGGTATTTCGGGGATCCTATGGAACAGAGGATGGAGCATTTCGGTAATAGAAGGGCCGAAATCACAAAGGGAGAACAGGAAGCCGGAGCATAGGCATATCGAATTTTCAGGAATCAGGTTTTCGGGAGTCCAGAGGACAGGAGGTCGGAAGCTATGCACCAGTAAAACCTGAAATAAGACTCTGGTCATATGAGTAGTGGCCACATGGACCAGATCTATAGCCCAGGGGGCTAACTGATGTTGAAGCCAATTTTCAGCAATTCGGCATTTCGGAGATCGGGAGGTCGAAGAGTCAAGGACTCTTGATGTTGGGATAGAGGTAGTTCTGAAACCTGAAATTTCATGTCGGGGAAAATGTCACAGATGTGTACAGAGGTCATGACAGAGTAAGAAGGACCTGTGGATCGATTTGATTGAGAATCCAGCAGGGAATCAAAAGAGTCGCTTCGGCTCAAGGCATTAAAGAATGATCCTATTAGCAGACTTCGGCCCAAGGGTCAGAAGGGGGTCTGAGTCTATCACCACCACTCTAGAGGTTTGAAGTAACCTTTAAATACCAACTATCTCCTTGGAGTTGTGTCAACACACATTCCCTCAGATTGACCTTTAAGGGTACCAAGGAGAAGACACGTGGTCTTCTACTCAAGGCATCTGTGACCACATTCTCTTTTCCTTTGATACATGAAATACCAAAATTGTACTTGTTAGCACCAATTCTTGTAAAGGAGGTGTTTTCCTAAGAGATAGGCCCCTTTGGGTGGAAAATGCAAAGAAGTGGGGTAAAAACCCACTTACCCTAAGTTTGGGGCGCAAATGCGCATTTCGTTAAGCGGCGGGCAAATCTGGGCGGTCAGAATCTGCGCATCCAGTTCTACGGTCAAGGTTGTATTCCGGAGCCCCCTCACCATTCTACCTTTAAGGCGGAGGGGGGGGTCCAGAATTAGTCATGCAACTCTCAGTGGCCTGGATTGGGGAGCCCGGATCTACGGTCAAGGTTGGATTTCGGACCCCCCTTGCCTTTCTACCTTTAATAAGGGGGGGGGTCCGGAATTGGTGGATTAAAGTGGGCCACCTTCTTGTCACATCTCTGAATCCCTCCACTTACCGCCTTCCACCATGTGTCTTCCACTCAACACGATTATGGCCCACCTTATTCCCATTTCCTCGCTCCCACCTGTCACTTCTTGCCAAGTGTTCCTCCCCGCATTCTTCCCTCAGTTGCCACTTCCCCCATGTCATATTCATTTTCCCTTTTGTACCTCTTATCCTCCCACTCATCCTCTTCCTCCTCTAGGCCTGTCACCTTGCGTCTTCCTCGTCACTTTCCGATGACACTTTGCCTCGTCATCCAATGTCACAGCTCCCGTCTCTCCATCCACATGGCCCCTCCTCATCTCATCATCCTCTCACCTCCTACCATGTGCCTCTCTCTCTCTCCCAGCCACTTCCACCTGTGTCGTGTCCTCACTCCCCAACCTCTTGCATTGCAACCTCCTTGTCACCTTCTCGTGGCTCATCGCCCCATCAGCTGGTGTCAAAGCCTCTGTTTCTTTGACACATGGTGCTTCCACCTCAGCACCTCTCATCTCACCCTCACACTGTTGATTCCATCGCCCCCATCAAAACCTCATCCACATCCGCCATATGAGTCCCCTCGCAGCAATCCAATGAAGCAGCAGAAGCCAAAGGGAGACTTCCACGTCCTGCAGGTGCAGAGTTGACCAAGCCTCACCTGATCCCGAGAAAGAAGTTATTGAGGTAGTTGATGGTGGTTGAACGTCGTCTCCTTCCATAAATAGAAGGCCGAGAAAGGACAAAGTGTAGAGGAAAACTGTCAGTCTATCCTGACAAGGATCGTGTCTGACAGAAGACTACATGGGCAGTCTGGACAACGTCTGCATGTGCAACCTAACAGAGAAGCTCCTCAATGTCAAGCATTGAACTCATGATGTGATCGTGACTTCAATGCCTAAGTCAGTTCCAAGTATATGTAAGCATTTTTTCCATTTTTTTAAGGATCGATGGTAGAGAAAAGCTCCCGACCGTAAAGCTTTAACAACACCTCTAGTTCTCTGGTTATAGAAGGACATTTTGAGACTTCTTGTTTAATGGAAGACAACTTCCTCTTTTCCTTTTTCCTCTGAATCTGAAAGCCCGGGCATGGATGATCCAGTTGGGTGTTGTTAACTATATGATGCATGTTTGATTATATTAGTTCTACAACATTTTAGGTTTGTCTTGAAGTTTCTTGGGTCTGATAGGATCTCATATCTGATACTTTTCCCCCTTTAAAGGGATGCTAGAAGACCAGATGTCCAGAGCAGTCTTTATCTCCCTTCTCTTTCCCTCCACTTACTCACCACTTATTAGAAATTATTGGCTTAAGTTAGATCAAGACCTCGCATGTCTCTGATGTTCCAACACAGTTTTCTAAGTTAGAAGGATATTGTTCTGAGTTTTCTTCCATTTGATCACCCTTTATAAACAAATCGTGACATAAATTGATGGACGTCAGGCTCTGATCCTGCTGCAATCCAGGAGTGAAATTCGACACCAACAATACTCAATCATGAACTCACTCCATCTCCTTTACCTGGAATTCAGATCCCTTTGAGTGAAGAGATGTTTTAAACTTTGATGGTCCATTTTGAGCTCACAGTTTTGCCCCACAAGATAGTGCCTCCAAAGTTTCAGAGCTAGCATTACATCTTCCAACTCTAAATCATGAGTAGCGTAAATCTCTTCGTGTTATTCAACTTCCTTGACGCATAAGCTATCACTCCTCCATCTTGCATTAACACGGCCCCCAACCCTTTCTTTGAGGCATCCATGTAGACTGTGAAGTATTTTTCCATATCCGACACTCGTAGAATTAGCACACTAGTTAGTAACCTCTTCAGTTTGATGAATGCACTATCACATTCTTCGGTCCATTCATACCTGACCCCCTTGTGCTACAAGGTGGTGATGGGTTTCTCTATCTTAAATAACCCTTCCACAAATCGCCGATAATAACCTGCTAGCCACATGAAGCTTCTTACCTCATGGGCATTTTTCGGCACTAGCCATTCCATAATGGCCTTTACCTTTTCTGGGTCCACAGAGATTCCTTCGCCGGAAATGATATGTCATAAATAGTGTATTTCTTTTTGGAAGAAGGAACACTTCCACAACTTCCCATACAATTTGTTCTATCTAAGGCAGGACAACACCACTCGCAAGTGTTCCTCATGTTCTCTTTCATTCTTGGAATAGATGAGGATGTCATCTAGAAAGACTTGTACAAAACGGTCGAAGTACTTCCAGAATACTCCATTCATGAGGCTCATGAATACTATTGGTGCATTTGTCAATTTGAAAGGTACTACGATGAACTCATAATTTCCAAACTGAGTTCAAAAGGTAGTTTTAGGATAATCATCTTCCTTAATCCTTAATTGGTGATACCCTGATCGCAAATAAATTTTTGAGAATACCACTGCTCCTTTCATCTGATCAAAGAGGTCATCTATTCGCGGCATTGGGTACCTATTTTTCATTGTAGCAAGGTTCAAGTCCCTGTAATCTATACACAGTCGTAAGGAACCATATTTCTTCTTTACAAAAATTACTGGTGCACCCCAAGGTGAGACACTGGGCCTTATTATCCCTAAGTCCAGTAACTCTTTCAACTGCATTTGCAACTCACAAAGTTTTGGCGTTGTCATCCGATACGGAGTCTTGGAAATTGGTTCTGCACCAAGTTTTAGCTCAATAGTAAAATCAATCTCCCTCTCAATAGGTGACCCTAGTAACTCGTTCGGAAAAACATCCTTAAATTCTAACAAAACCGGGTACTGATCCAAGGAGGATCCCTTCCTTTCATTCACCGCTTCCACTACATATAGTCGACACCCTTGCCTCAAGCATCGCTTAACCTTCATAGTTGAGATAAAGATTAAAGACACCTTTCTTCGTACACCCTGGATCTCTACTGGCCTTCCTTCGTCGTCAACACAAAGCACCCTTTTTGCGAAACAATCTACCATAGCTCAATGGGATTTTAACCAATCCATTTCAATGATTAGTTCATATGCCCCGAGAGTAGTAACATATAACTTCAACCTGGTATTACACACTCCCAGGTCTACTATACAATTATCAATGCTAGGTCCTACTGCTTGTTTTTCCCTCGAAGCCTTCTCGACTTATTTAAAGTCGTCGTGCTCGTAGGATACCAACCCACTCTTTTCTAATGATGATGGTAAAATGAAACTATCTATAGCACCATAATCAAATAAAATATTTACATTGATATGATTTAGCATACCTGATGACTCCACCACCGTGGATTGATGTTTTTCCTGGCGATTATTAACCACTGCGTAAATCTGGTGGTTGCTACTTGCTCTTCCCATCGGGGACCTTCCTTCTCTATGTACAAATCCTGATTGTAACTCTGGGCAGTTACGCTAGTAATGGGGTCCTCCACATCCCCAACAAGTAACACGATATTGAACCTATGCATTGTTCTGTGACTGTCTTTGAAATGAGTTCCCTCCCCTGGAACCCCTACCCCTACTAATTGCTCCCTGAGATGGCCGTGGACCTGCCTGCATCATTGGTGATGAACGGGATGTTGCACTTCTTGCCATTGAAATCCCTGCAGCTACTGTCCTTGGTGCGACTCTACTACCATATGGAGGTGGCCTTGAGCCCCCTCCCCTGGGAAATGTCCTAGGGGCCTTCCCAATGAATCCAGGATGATGCGGAAAGGTCGATCTCGTACCTCCATTTAAGTTCATGTGTTCCTCTGCATAACGCGCATTTTCCACTGCTTCTACTACTGAAGACAGTTTCCACATCTGCACCATATTCCTTATCTTAGGGTTTAACCCATAGACAAAGTGTTCTGCTTGTCGTTGGTCATTATCCTTGTATGAAACATATTTGACCAATTCCATAAACTTAATCTCATATTCTTCTACAGTCATGTTTCCCTGTACTAGAGCATGAAATGCTCCCACCTGTTGTTCCTCATTGTAAGCTGGTAGATGTTTCCTTCAGAACCTCTCCTCAAAAAGTTCCCAAGATACGGTGTCTGGGGTAAGATGCAGTTGCCTTTCCAGGTTGCCCCACCAGTTCAAGGCACTGTCTCTTAACTGAAAAATCGCTATCTTTGACTTTGAAGTGGATGCATAGTCTCTTACGGAAAAACACCATGTCATGTCTTCCAACCATGCCTCGGCACGTTCACTGGAACGACCCCCGACAAACTTTGGAAGTTTTCTCTTCTACAGTTCTCTAGTGATGTCTTCGGGTGGAGGTCCTCCCCCTGAATCCCTCGATGCTTCTGGATTACCCATTCCAGATGGTCGGGGTTCCACTTCGATCCCTGTTGGTTGATGCCCCTTTAAAGTCTCATTTATGGCCTCCAAAGAGCGCAGTATGAGAGCTAGTTCAGGCGATGGTGGGGGCGATGTTGGTGGTCCCTGCGACAATGCCTCTCTACCTCAATTTCCTTGAGTCCTTACCATCCTGTATAATTTAATCTATATCAACCAAATTTGCCAGGGTGAGTTCAAGGACATTTCACATTTGCGCAACTTAAACTAGAAAACAGGGTTAGGCATAACTTTTTTTTTTACTTGTCTGTAAACAAATGTTACTCTCTTCATGGGAAGTGGCTAGGTCAGGGTCGAAATCCTCTAAACTTGATGTTTTCACCTAAGGAAACTACTAACTTTCTCACATGTGATCAACACATTCAACCTATTATTACTATCATGGCGTAGTGGTGTACGGTCTTTTGGTGAAAGATCTATACTCGGTGGATAGGTCGTCGGTTCAAAATGCGTCCGCTCCAACAAAAATTTAATCAATAAAATATGGAAGCTTTAATGTGGCATAATGGTATTCGACCTTTGAGGAATCATTGCGCTTGGTGAAAAGGTCTTTGGTTCGAGTCCTTCTAACTCCAACAAAATTTAATCTAATCCAAAATAAATTTTATTCAAATCGTAAAGTTATGTTCATTACTCCTTTTAATTAATTAGTCATTTAATCCATTAATCAATATTATTAATGATGGTAATAAAGTTAAAATTTGATATTAATTATTTAAAATAAATAATAATAATAAAATAATTAAAATTGGAATTAATCATTCTAAAATTTTTAAAATTTAAAACAACCTCAAAATGTTTTAAATTATTAGAACCCAATTTAAAGTAATTAAAATACAATTTTCATAATTCAAAGTAATCAAAACAAAATAAAATAAATAATATTAAAAAAAATAATAATAAATAATAATTCAAGGCAGCGGCAGGTCCTCGCATGAGGTCCACTTGGCCCCTCCCTCGTTTCCCGCTTGTTCAGCATTTAATTAAAATAATAGAAGAGAACAACTATTAAAACCCTAGCAAACCCTAATCGCGAAGGTTTTCCCTACTCTAGACGCTCCGCCCACGGCCTTCTCTCATGGCTTCTTGGGCATTTGATGGCTTGTGGTTTGGATGATAGCACTGTAACATGATGCATTCAACATTATATCGCCCCTTCATGGCTCCTCCTTCGTGGCTTAGCACCGATCTTGGTCGTTGGGCTTGTGAGTTTTTGTTTGAAAAAGGGTTTGAGGGTAATAGGCCCTGTATTAGCCTACTATTTTTTTTTGTTTTTTTTCTGCTCAGTCCTTGGTCTCAGTGCTTGTTTTATATGGCCGAGTGGTTAAGGCATGTGCCTGGTTTGGGAGGTTTTGTGAATTGATATGCATTGTCAGCTTTTTTTTTTCTTTTTTTTTTCTGCAATAATGCCTGTTGGTTTTCTTTTTGTTGTTATATTGTGCGGCACAATCGTGCCCTTGTGGGCTCTCCTTGGTGGCTATGTGCGCTCAGTGAAGTGAAATCTCATCCTATATTTATGACACCGATGATAGATTCCAAAACGTTTTATGGGATATCGTGTGATCAATTAAGCCAAATTTTCCGAGCCTTGTTAGATGGGTGCTACAAGTTCTCGCGCATGCAGCGAATCTTTGTACCGAAGCCACAGTCTAAGGACAAGAGACCATTTATGATCCCATCCCCCATAGATCATACTGTTCAGGTGTAGTTCGTGATCCATTTGTTGTTTACTAGCTTGGTGCGAGTAGGGTTGATTGGAAATGATAGTTCCTGAGACCTACGATAGAAAAGATACTATGCCATTCAGTCTGATAGCCCCTTTAGAAGCATTCATTATTCCCTGAGCTGATTCGGGCCACTATGACTTACCGCTTTTCATTAATAATCGGTATGGCTATGGAAGAGAAGGGGACAAGAAGGGCCTCAGAGCAGCATCATGTGGAAGACTAAAAATAAATAAATTCAGATCTAACTTCTTACATAACAATCTTACCAGATGTGTTTTTTTTCAATTTATGAAATACTATCCATGCACATTTATAGTGTATTAAAGAATAATTGGGTTATACATGCCGCTAACAGCATATCTGGATTCTGTAGTCAATTATTATCAAAATGTCCCGAGACTAGTTAAAGAGGATGGAAGAGGGATTTACAAATTTGTCCTGCCAGCATATATACAGTGATCTCAATTCTTTTCCTGATTCTTTGCCAACAGATGGTATTCACCTTAATTCAGGGTCTTGGGTGGTGATGAAAATAAATGACAGGATTCCCCAGCCTGAACTACCTCTTTCAATATTTGATGATGGATAGAATGGTGTCTCGTTTAATTTTCTTCTTTCAGGTGCTGGAGAAATATTTTGATTTGAACGGGGACACATTACTTTGTGAAGGTTGATGCTAGTGTCAAGAGAATTATGTGTTTTGTTTGAGATGAACAATGATGTTGTTTTTTCTGCTTATTCATAGGTTTTTTTTTTTTCACGATAGACAATACACTTCTGGAATCTTCTACTCATCTTTTCTTCTTTGGAATGGGATTGATGGTTTCCAAGCATTACCTCGAAGATTTAGCGTGACAATTTATGGTTTTCAGTCTGAATGCTACTCAGCTAACAAAAACCTCCTTCTCTTTGCAGCCTAGTGATGTAACTGTGGTTGATTTGGAATGGGTTCTCCCGTTTCATCAATCGCTCTAAAGGTATGGGTATAGATGCGTAGTGCACGTAGACTTAGCTCCTCAGTGGCTTGCACTGCCCTCCCTTATTGTTTGACTTGGTGTTCCCTCTCCTGGCTTGGCTCTAGTCTCGTGTGTCGGGCTTGTGTATGCATAGTGCACGTAACATATCCCCCTCACAATTATTCTTGCTCTTTCTTCGACAGGGTATTTAATTGTCTCTTCTAATACCTTGAGAGGCTTTCTTCTTCATTGAATATAAACTTGTTTTTATTTTTATTTTTATTATTATTATTATTATTATTAACCCATGTCATTAATTGATTTTTCATTGATCAACTTTGAGCTGGACTCTGTTGGTTCTGCATATCTTCATTGAGGAATAAAGAGATACATTTCATTTCGTATTGATGTTGTTGTGTCTCCGCTGAGAACGCGTACAGATGGGCCATGGAAAACTATGAACGCTTGTTCGTGCAAATAATTTCCACTACCAATTTTTTTTATATAGGGTCATTCAAAGTTGTTATTTTGGGGGTTTGGTATTCCTTCAATCCCCAGAAACATGTTGGCAATGAAGCATTTCTCTGTCCAAGTTCAAAAGCTAGAGTTAAGACGATACCCATTAGCACATCGTTTTACTTGGTCATTTCAGCGAAGAAAACAACTACAGAATAGTATTGATGTCCTTTGACTAGGCACATCTGGCTCTTGTATACATTTTTCGTTAATGGCTCTAAAGAAAGTGTTTGCAGGTTCAGAGAATACGAATAATAGTTTTTTTTTTGTTTTGTTATTTGAACAATATTCACACACAGGGATATATTTTTATTTATTTATTTATTTCGGTATTATTTCTCTTTTATTTCTTATAATAAATTATAAGAACAAGTAGAAAAGGAGGGATATCTATATAGAATCTCGGACTAAGAGATAACACAGTTTAGTTTGGAGATTAATGCTCAAATTATCATGTCAAAACATTTAGATTTAAAATTTGGGGCATTGAAATTTATGGCAAAGATTTTCATGTTCTAAAATTTTGAAAATGTCTTAGATCTTTCCAAAATAATAACTTAATTAGATTTATTAATTATTTTTATAGTTATTTTTATATCTACTTTGGGAAGGCCCATAGGCTCTAAGAGTTAGAACCACAACTATGATACCATGTGTAAGAACCTAATTTAACAAAGCCTGATAAAATTCATAAATTTAAACATAAAATTACTTTCAACGTATAAGCAATTTCATTCAATTTCATTATTTAGCATATAAGCATACAACAACATGATGATAACCACCTAACATAGTATAATCATGAAAATACATACCTCTGACTGATGCTATTTCACCAATCTTCGTCTGTCCTCGATGTTGTTTTGCCCAAACTCTGCCCAAAACTGAAACTTTCCTCCCTGCCAGCTAGGAACAGAGCCTATCTAGCTCCCTAGCTCCAGGATTCCATGAGTATTACTAACCCCCAAGCCCAAAACTCCCAGCAACTGATTCTCCCCTGTAACAGTCCACCCAAACTCCAAACCAGAAAAATACAGTCCCTAATCTCCAATAATGCTTCCTTTCCCCAAAATTCCAAGAGTGCTTCTCCCGAATGCCTCTTCCCCCTCATATCCTCCTTCCCATTCATCGCCTCCTCCCTTCATTCAATTCCACCCACCTTATCCCTCCATTTAATGCCTTATCCCTCCATTCAATGCCTTGTCCCTCCGTACATTAAGTTTTCTATTAATTAAATTAAAAATTATTAAACTTTTAATTCGTTACCTAAACATTAAATGAGTTAATTAATTAATTAATTAATTAATCATCATATATTAAACAATAAATAAATAATATTATTAATAAATAATCATTATTTAACTAATCTACATTAGGACAGTTATTTATTTAATCAATTATACTTGATAAACCTTAAGCCATTATTTAACTAGGGTTGTTACATAGCAAATGTTTTTTACAGAATCCCTAAATAACAACCAAATCAACACACTGAATATTCCAAATGAAATCTCTTTTCGAGAGGTATAGAATGCACTATTCACTTTATGAATTTGAAGGATAGAAAGTAGACTTTTAAATCATGAGGGTTTGAGATGTTTTTTGTCCTAAGGGGAAGCAAAGAAATGTTTATGAAAGAAGTAATAAATATTATAAAAAACCAAAATCTAATCTCACAAATTGATAGATATTTTCAAGGAAAGAAATTTTGACCATTTATTTTTCGATTTTGACAAAATATAAGAAAAGTTATGTTAGTTTGAGGGTTAGGAGGGTCCACAACCCAATGCAAGAGGTTCACAACCTCCAATGCACCAATGCCTTTGAAAAAAAAGGTAAAATAGAGTCACAAGATGATAAAGGGAGATGGACAGTCTTCGGATAATTTTTCTCCTTAAGGATTGTAGCATTAACTATCCCTTAAGTGAAGAATGACCTAGGACGTCAAGCTTAACCTGTCAAGAAAGAGTTGGAGAGAGGTAAGAATAGGAGTGTTAAGAACCATAACTCCCTATCTGATTCTCAACAACAAATATAAATCCTCAAGGTTGTAGTGGAATTATATCCTTGATACAATCATTTAAGCACAATGAAAAACACATAGCAAGGGTTTGATAGGTTCAATGAATGAATTGCAGAAAATAAACACTCTTACCACAAACATTGATGAAGAAGTTAACCAATAGAGTGAAAGAGAATCCACCAATCACAATACACAATAAAAAACATCCTCAAAGTATCAAACTTGCATCCAAATATCTCTCAAACCAAATTTCCTTTCCATACCATGTCTTTCCACCCCATGCCTTGCCATGCCATGCCATGCCTTGCCTTTCCTTCACTTTCCATGCCTTGCATTTTCCATGTCGTTACATTTCCATGCCATGCCTTGATTTTTCCATGCCTTTCGTTTTCCCTGCCATGCCTTTCCTTTTCCATGCCTTGCCTTCACTTTCCATGCATGGTATGGTATCTAGACATCAATCCTTAAAGGGATGAAAATTATGACAAAAATGTAATAAAAGGTGTAATGGTATGGTATGGTATGTTATGGTATCCATGGAATGGTATGGTATGGTATGGTATGTTATGGTATCCATGGAATGGTATGGTATGGTATGGTATGTTATGGTATCCATGGAATGGTATGGTATGGTATGGTATGCAAATGAAGGAATACCTTTCCTTTCCATGGTATGATATGCCTTTCCTTTGTATGGTATGGTATGGTATCATATGCCTTTCCTTGCCTTGGTATGGTATGGTATGGTATGCCTTTCCATGCCATGCTTTGCCATTCCTTACCTTGATTTCACTTTCCATGTCTTATATTTCCATACCAATCCTTTCCATACCATGCCATGCCTTTACATACCATTCCTTGTCATCCCATGCCTTACCACTCCATGCCTTTCCATGTCATGACATGCCATTGCATGCCTTTCCTTTTCCATTCCATGCCTTCAACTTCATTCACTTTCACTGAATTGTATGGTATGGTATGGTATGGTATCTATACGTTAATCCCTAAAGGGATGAAAATTATGAAAAAAATGTAAAAACGGGTGTAATGGTATAGTAGTATGGTATGTTATGGTATCCTTGACATGGTATGGTATGATATGGTATGAAAGTGAAGGCAAGGCAAGTGAAGGCATACCTTTCCTTGCCATGCCACACCATGCATTACCTTGCCTTTCCTTGCATGGTCTTTCCTTGCATGTTATGGTATGGTATGGCATGGTATGGTATGGTATGGTATGCCTTGCCTTGCCTTTCCATGGCATGGTATGGTATGGTATGTCTTTCCTTGGCTTTCCTTGCCATGGTATGGTATACCTTTGCATGTCATGCCTTGCCACGCCTTGACTTACCTTCACTTTCCATGTCTTTTCTTTCCATAACATGCCTTTCCAAACCATTCCTTTCCATGTCATGCCTCTCCATGTCATACCATGGCTCTCCATGTCATGCCTTTCCATACCATGCCATGTCTTTCCATACCATGCCTTGAAATTCCATTCCTTTCCATGCCATGCCATGATTTCCTTTCCTTCACTTTCCATTCCTTGCCATTTCTATGTCATGCCTTACCTTTTCCATGCCTTTCCTTTCCTTTTCCATACCATTCCATGCCTTGCCTTGCCTTTTCCATACCATGCCTTTCCATACCATGCCTTGTCATGCCATGCCTTTCCATTCCATGCCTTTACATACAATGCCATGCATTTCCATTCCATTCCTTTACATACCATATCTTGTCATCCCATGCCTTTCCATGTCATGCATTGCCTTTCCATGCCTTTCCTTGCCTTCACTTTCAATGCACGATATGGTATGGTATGGTATGGTATATATACATCAATCCCTAAAGGGATGAAATTTATGACAAAAATGTAATAAAAGGTGTAATGATATGGTATGGTATGTTATGGTACGCCTTGCCTTGCCTTTCCTTGCCTTGGTATGGTACATGTAATATCGTAGATTAAAACAACATTCAAAGAGGGATTACATAGAATAACAACACACACATACTCATGAAATAAGAGAGTATTTGGGAAGGTAAATCAATCCTTCGTTTATTCCTTATTCATAAGTATAAATACATAGGGTAAATGGTCGAAGCGGTTCCACCTACTCCAAATAATCATTAGTTACCATTTTCTACATGTATTTACTTGGATTTATACTCTTTATTACATACATTTTTATATTAAATATAATGTATGATGACAAGGGTCTAGAATCCCTTACAACATCTCGCCATACTCAATTCCTTGCTCGTCCCAACAAAGCGTGCACCAATGTTCTGGGTCTCTGCTACTACAGAAGTATCATCATTGTGTATCGCCCATGCATGTTGGTCTGCATAGGTAACTCAATCGCAATCACCGCCATATCTAAAGGGTGATAGATGAATTCAACTTTTACTATGATTAGTCTCTATTGTATCTAAGTGACTATATATTACAAGTCTTGTCTCCTCGATCTGCATGTTCTACGTTCCTCATCAAGAGATTCCCCGACTGCTATTATTTCCAAGTCGGTCTCTCAATTCAGACCTAGAATGCTCACATGCTCTATTAGGTTGTCGCTCTCGGAGGATTCATTATAGGGGATTGATGAGGGTCTATTCCATCGACCACTCATACCATTGTTTTCTTGTCGCAACCTAAAAACTATTTTGCAACTCTTTCACTCAGGGGATCAATCAATTTTTCATGCTCGACCCATCATGTGCTCATATTTCCCCTGCACACACCCTATGGTGGAACACCATGCTTCAACAAACTTACCATTTCTCTACCTTTTGGATTCCAAGGTCGCAACTCACGAACATTTCTGCACTTTTAATACAAAGGGGGCTCAATCATTTAAGTGTTCTTTTATTATCATAATTTATTTAAATGCATCATGTATGTTTGTTTCTCGTACCATTTATCTTTCTTGAATGCCTCTATCCATTACCATGCTCATCATTAGTGCTTTTTGTAAATTCTCACTCAACATGCTTTGTTTCTCATGAAATTTGTTTTCTAATGCTCTTTTGATTCTTAATCAGGGATGTACTATTGTATCGGGTTGTGGATCATTATATGAAGGATAAATTAATCTTGACTAACTTAATCATGACTTGACATAGTTTTTTCGATTAAGGATCGACTCATGTCATCAAGAAACTGATCTTATTGAAAAGAAACCAAATTTCATCAAATAGGTGGAGGGGATCGCCTAGCCTCACAAAAGATGCGCATTTAACCGCTTCCTCGGATTAAATATTACATGATCTATAAGGGACCAATCTCAATTTTTAATTTAACTCAATGAACAAATTATGGTTTGTTCGAATTGAATTAAACTCGACTATGAATCAGTCATACTTTAACTATGAATCACTTGATTCTGAAAAAACTCACCTAACATATCCTCCATGTGCTACATTTTTATACTTATAACTATGTTTACTCTACATATGATATCTCTTTAAGTAATTCCCATATTCAAGTTTTCAACAATAATATCTATAATTTGATTATTTCAAAGAAACTATTACACAAATGGTATTTTCAATAATGATCACTCCACCAACTCTAGCATCTCTTATGTTCACAATTATAATTGTACCTCGAGTTGATATCTAAGTAGATTGGCTCCATAGTCTTGTTGAGGTCTGTTGGATTTTCCCTATTTATAGAGCATTAATGTTACTAGTGTTGTTTTACTTTGTTACCATTAACATATATATCATGTACTGAGTAGTAGCAACATAAACAAGAGACAAAACATAACACAAGAGATTTATCCTAGGAAAACCCCAAATGGGGGAGAAACCCAACAACCTTTCTTAGATAGATTTATTTCACAAAGAAAGTCCAATTAGATAAACCCTAATACAAGTGTAGCTTAACCAAAAATACCACCCTATTTGTAGCAACAACACCATACAAAGTTAATGCAGCTCCTCAAGGAGTAGCGCACAAGCGAGAGATACCAAAAGAATGAGCAATAATAAACTGTGCATCTGTAACTACCACATCACATCCTCCAAACTTGGACCTTGCTTCTATGTAGCTATGAGAGTGTGAGAGAGTGAACAAATGATCTAAGGAGCCTCCTTTTTTACAGTCTTCATCGCCACTAGACTGGGTCGACTTCTTCTCTGGATAGGTTTCTTTTGATTATTACTTTATTCTTCTGAGCTGACTTCTCTTCTAGGGTATTTCAACATCTATATAATGGATATCTTGCTTCCAAAATCTTCTTTACATCTAAGAAAGGTCATCTAGGAGGGAAATATCCTCTCGTAGCTACCAAAACACTAACACTCCTTCTTAGCTATGGAGGAATATTTCACGATGTCTTCATCTGGTAGTCCACTGACTACTCTACAATCTGCTACTAGGCACACATTTGCTACAATGTCTTTGATAGCTTGAATCATCAATCATAGTCTTTGCGATAAAACAGTAGCACACATATCTACATCCAAATGATCTGGTAATCACCATGAAAATCAGATAGTGGCACATAGCTACTACAATGTCATCCAATAGATCATAACTATTTCCAAGTAGTACACAAATATTATCTAGTGACACACAATAACTTCTAGTGTAACACATCCACTGTAGTATCACACAACTATTGTCCAGAGTCGCACAGCCTCCTACAACCATCATTATAGTCCCCTATTAGCGCTATCACCTGTGACCTGCATGGAACAAGAGCAACAATAAGGAAAAAAAACACACAAGAATAATACTCTTATAATAATAACAATAATAAAAATAAGAACGGAAACAATCGTCACAATAACTCCTTCTCAGAGATATCACTTGTGACCTTCCTGGAACAAGAACCAAAAAATACAATAATAAGAAATAAAAAATAAAAACAACACTCTTCTAGTGTTGTGACTAATCATTATTCCATTGTAACATGCTTTAAAGTACCAAACTTGAAAAAAGATTAAAGGTTTACACATATAATTTATTTACTATTTCTAGTTTTAAATTTAATAATTAGGAATTTAAAAATGTAAACCTTATTTTAAAGTATCAAACTTGAGGGAAGATTAAAAATTTACACATGTATAATTTATCTAATATTTCTAGTTTTTAATTTAATTCTTTCTATTTTTTTTAACTTTCCATATATAAATTGGAATTTGAAAATTTTGATTTTCTGTTATAAGTTATAAATGTTTCCATTTTATAATTTTATCATGATTTATAATTTTTGGGTCCACTTTGATTTTAATACTAAATAATATTTTTCAAGGGATTTTAATACTTAATAGTACTTTTCAAGAATGGCCAAATTGGGGATGCACTTGTTAGAATAATGTCCAAACTTCTAGAATGATTATCAATTTAGAATGTTGTTAGAGCTTTGATTGTGGGAGTTTAATTTTATCTCGTAAGAGATTCTAGATCCAAATTTGTTGGTGATCATTCGAACTATATATGTAATAGAATTTTCCTCTTGAATGTAGTGTGATGAGCATCTTTTGTCACAGTTTGGATACCAATATTCTATGTTTTTCAATTTGGTAGCAGAGTTGAGTTGTGCGTTGAGGAGAGACGTGATCGATGTTGTTGTTGAGCCATTTTCTACAAAGAACCGATTTTTTTTTAACCTCGCATGAACTCCTCGTGAAGTCCTGCATATGTGGTGACTTTACATCAAGAGCATTTAAAAGTTATTGTAAATTTAATGGGATCCAACAAAAATTTGTAGTACCTCATACACCTCAACAAAATGGTGTCACTGAGAGGAGAAAAAAACTGGTAGAGTGTGCTTGGACTATGCTTCAAGGTAAAAATATTTCTAATCATTTTTGTGCAGAATCCATTAATATTGTCGTTTATTTAAAGAATCAAAGTGTGACTAAGAAATCATATTTTCAAACTCCTTTTGAGGATTTTCATGGTTATAAACCTGATGTCAGTCACTTAAGAGTGTTTCGATCCATTGCCTTTACACATATTCCTAAGGATGAGAGAAGAAAACTTGATGCAAAATAAATCAAGTGTGTTTTTATTGGGTATTTTATTGATAAAAAATAATACCAATTATTTGATCCGAGTTCACATAAATTGTTTGCAAGTAGAGATGTGGTATTTCATGAGAATGCAAATAGAGGTGATACAATGAGTGATGTTTATGCTTGGAATATTTCTAATGATAATAATGATCATATCAAAATAGATGAAATGGTTAAATAGGAACAAGAGTGGGTAAAGGTTCAAGAACAAAATGAAAGAAGTATGGACACTTCAAGCAGTCATGATACATCATGTGGAGAAGAGTCACCACAGAGAAGGAGAAGAGATGAAATCAGTAAAGGACCAAGGAAGTCATCACGACAAACTCAACCACCTATAAGGTTTAAAGATTATGCATTGATGTTACAGGTAATGAATGTTGTAGAACCTGTGAATTGTGAACAAGCTAAAGAATATGATGATTGGAGAAATTCTATGAATGAATAATATGACTCTCTTATGAAAAATCACACATGGGAATTAGTATAATTTCCTGAAATTAGAGTGCCTATTAGAAGCAAATGGTTGTACAAATCTAAATTTAATGACAACAACATTGATAAATATAAGGAAAGATTAGTTGAAAAAGGAAGGAATAAATTATGATGATACTTTTTCTCTAGTGGCTAAATTGAATACAGTTAGAGTAATGATTTCCTTAGCTACAACACATAAATGGAAAATACATGAGTTCGATGTCAAATCTAATTCTCTGAATGATGATTTAAAGGAAGAGGTGTATGTGCTTCATCCTGAAGGGTTTATCAAGGAGGGATAGGAGCATCTAGTCTGCATGTTAAGGAAATCCTTATATGGTTTGAAACATTCACCGAGATCATGGTATGTAAACATTGATTCATTCTTTAATCAGAAAGGCTTTGTGAAAAGAAAGAGTGATACTAAACTGTATATTAAGAAATATGAAGATGGAAATGTATATTTAATATATTTATATGTGGATGATATCATTATTACAAGTAGTGCACACAAGTTAATTGATGAGATTAAAAGTCATTTGTCTCAAGAATTTGAGATGAAAGACCTTGGTGAATTGCATTATTGTTTAAAATGTATTAAACAATAATGAAATTATCAGATATGATCAGGGTGGTGAATTTACATCAGGATCATTTAAAACTTATTTTAAATTTAATGGGATCCAAAAACAATTTACAATACCTCATACACCTCAGAAAAATGTTGTAACTGATAGAAAGAAAAGAACATTGGTGGAGTGTTCTCGTAGTATGCTTCAAGGTAAAAACATTTTTAATGGTTTTTTGGTAGAATCCATTAATACTGTTGTTTATTTAAAGAAACAAAGTTTGAATAAGAAATTATATTTTAAAACTCCTTTTGATGTTTTTCATGGTTATAAACCTGATGTCAGTTAAGAGTGTTTGGATCCACTGCCTTTACACATATTCCTAAGGATGAGAGAAGAAAACTTGATGAAAAATCAATCAAGTGTGTTTTTATTAGGTATTGTATTGATTAAAAAACATACAAATTGTTTGATCCCAGTTCACATAAATTGTTTTCAAGTAGAGATTTGTTATTTCATGAGAATGCAGATAGAGGTGATAAAATGAATGATGTTGATGCTTCACATATTTCTAATGATAATAATTATCATATCGAAATAGATGCAATGGTTAAACAGGAACCTGAAGAGGTACATGTTCAAGAACAAAATGAAAGCAGTATGGACATTTCAAGTAGTCATGATATATCAAGTGGAGAAGAGTCACCACAGAGCAGGAGAAGACTTAAAAGTAGTGAAGGACCAAGAAGGCCATCACAAAAAACTCAACCACCTATAAGGTTTAAAGATTATGCATTGATGTCACATGTAATGAATGTTGTAGAACCTGTGAACTATGAACTAGATAAAGAACATGACAGTTGGAGGAATGCTATGAATGAAGAATAGGACTCTCTTATGAAAAATCACACATGGGAATTAGTATAATTTCCTGAAAACAAAGTACCTATTTGAAGCAGATGGTTGTACAAATCTAAATTTAAAGCAAACAATAGCATTGATAAATATAAGGAAAGGTTAGTTGCAAAAGGATATTCACAAAAGGAAGGAATAGATTATGATGATACTTTTTCACCAGTAGCTAAATTGAATACTAATAAAGTACAGATTGCCTTAGCTACAACACATAAATGGAGAATAATTAGTTGGATGCCAAAAAAAAATTATGAATGGTGTTTTAAAGGAAGAGGTTTGTTTGGTTCATCCCGAAGGATTTGTCAAAAGGGACATGAGCATCTAGTCTTCAGGTTAAGTAAATCCTTATATGGTTTGAAACAGGCATCGAGATCATGGTATGTAAATATTGATTCATTCTTTTATCAGAAAGGCTTTGTGTAAAGAAAGAGTGATCCTAACCTGTATATTAGGAAAGATGAATATGGAAATGTAGATTTAACATATTTATATGTGGATGATATAATTATTACGGGAAGTGCACACAAGTTAATTGATGAGATTAAAATTCAGTTGTCTCAAGAATTTGAGATGAAATACCAGGGTGAATTGGATTACTCTTTAAAATGTATTAAACAATCATGCAATTCTCAGATCTGATTAGGGTGGTAAACTTACATCAAGAGCATTTAAAAGTTATTGTAAATTTAATGGGATACAACAACAATTTAAAGTACCTCATACACCTCATCAAAATGGTGTAACTGAGAAAACATAACACTAGTGGAGTGTGCTCGCAGTGTGCTTTAAGGTAAAAAAAAATATAATGGTTTTTGGGAAGAAGCCACTAATACTACTGTTTATTTAATGAATCGAAGTCTGACTAATCAATTATATTTTCAAACTCCTTTTGAGGTTTTTCATGGTTATAAACCTGATGTCAGACACTTAAGGGTGTTTAGATCCACTGCCTTTACAGTATTCTTAAGGACGAGAGAACAAAACTTGATGCAAAATCAATCAAGTGTGTTTTTATTGGGTACTGTATTGATCAAAAAGCATACAAATTGTTTGATCCCAGTTCACATAAATTGTTTGCTAGTAAGGATGTGGTATTTCATGAGAACATATATAAAGATGATACAATGAATGGTGTTCATGCTTGGCATATTTATAATGATAATAATGATCATATCAAAATAGATGAAATGGTTAAACATGAATAGGAACATGTACATGTTCAAGAACATAATGAAAGTAGTATGGGCACTTCAAGCAATCATAATACATCAATTGGAGAAGAGTCACCAAAAAGCAGGAGAAGAGATGAAAGTAGTGAAGGACCAAGGAGGTCATCACGACAAACTAGGTGACCTATAAGGTTTAAATATTATTCATTGATGTCACAGGTAATGAATGTCGTAGAACCTATGAACTATGAACAAGCTAAAAAACATGACGATTGGGAAAATACTATGAATGAAGAATATGACTCACTTATGAAAAATCACAAATGGGAATGAAAAATATGACAGGTGGGAAGAAGACAGGTGTGAAATACGGTTTCCCATGACCCGAAAGCGCGATAGGTGTCTCGTTGTTTTTATGGACGAAAATTTCATGGTAATAAGTGGAACCAACCAACGTCAAGTAGAAAGAAGTGCGAAATTTTTCGATGTGAAGACGGGCACTTGGAAGATGTTGGAAGACATGTGGAGATCACGGATGCCTGTCAATCGATGTCAGGGTTTTGTGTCTACACGTGGGAACTTGTACGTGATGGATATAGAACAAGTGATGAAGTATGATGATCAAAAAAACCTTTGGATGTTTGTGGCTTTTCTTCTGCAACCTATTACCATGATAACGTGTGTTGCATTGTGTGGCGACAGAAATTTTTTGAGTGGTGTTCATAATGAAGTATTGTCTTATTTGTTTCAATGGTCAACTAGACAATGGATTGCAATTGACATAGGGGAAGACTTTGTTGGTTGTTTAAATAGGGGGGATGCAACCTTGGATATCTGAATATTCTCTGCTCTCCTCTTAAAAATGTTTTATTTTCAACATAATTTAGTTATTCTTCTTTGTTTTATAGATGAATGAATTGTGGGTGGATAATTATTGCTCTTTACTAAATGGGAACATTATTTTTGGTAGACTATTTTTTTAATTTGGTCTGAAATGGTATTATTTGCTAAATCAGATTTTGCTTGGTTGGCTCATCTATTTGGAGTGTCCATTTATATTTTGAATGAATAACAACTAGAATAGATTCATTTTAACATCAGATCTATCAAAGGGATTCAATATCTTAATCTCTAAACCTTATTTTAAAGTATCAATATTAAAAAAAATTAAAAATTTACACATATATAATTTATTTAATATTGCTAATTTTAAATTTAATCCTTTCTATTTCTAACTTTCCATATAAATTGAAATTCTAAAATTTTTCTTTTCAATTTATCAGTTTATAAGTTATAAACGTTTCCACTTTATAATTTTATCTTTTATCATGATTTAGAAGTTTTGGGTTCACTTTGATTTTAATACTTAATAATACTTTTCAAGAATGGCCAAATTGGGGATCCACTCTAATTGCGGCGAGCGGCTAGCGCTTTCTCTAGATGTTGTTGTTTCACTCTGTCGAAGTGAAATCCACTGGCCCATGCTTCGATTCTCTTATTGGATGATGCATTTAGAGGTTAGGAAAGTACCATGATGAGCTATTGTCGATAGCGTTTTGTTGGGCCATGAGGAGGAATTTTTTTCCTTTATTCTCAATCGATAAGTCAATATGTTATTTGAAGATTAAATTTTTTAAGAGCATAGAAGCAATTCTTCCGTTCTAAATTCCAATTCTAGAAAATATTCTAAATTCCAATTCTAGAAAATATTCTAAATTCCAATTCTAGAAAATAAAAGGAAGGCCATTATGTTGTATGAATGAGTTTTAATACACAAATTTACTAGAATTTGGTTAAGTCCTTGTGATGTCTAGACTTAGGTCAAAGACCATTGAAAAATCCCTTCAAAATTGTATCTAAAGAATCGCTTCTTGTTCATATTTCATAAGTCACGAAGCATTGAAAAATCCCTGTAGAACTATATGTGAGGAATGACTTCTTGCCCATATTTCATATGTCTAGACTTAGGTCACAGAGCATTGAAAAATCCCTTCAGAACTATATTTGAGGAATGGCTTCTTGCCCATATTTCATGGAGTGTAGCGAATTGTTTCTTGGCCCATACTTCATGGTTCCAAGGATGAACGAGTGTTAATACACAAATTTATTGGTATTTTGTCAAGTCCTTGTGATGTCTAGACTTGGGTCACAGAGCAATTAAAAATCCCTTCAAAACTATATCTCATGAATGACTTCTTTCCCATATTTCATGGGGTCCAAGGAATTGTTTCTTGGCCCACATTTCATGGGTCCAAGGTTTTGTTTCTCTCCTACTAGTCTACATAGATAATTTTAGGGGATAAATTTCGCAAATGGGCTAATTTTCCATGGTTTTTCCCAAAAAACAATTCGCCAATTTCCATTTTTTCTAAAAACGATTCGCCCAAATTCCATAGAATAATAAAAATTTACCTTAAAAATCGCCAAAAGTTTATAGAAAGTATATAAAATCCTTCTAAATTTGAATATTTTTACAAGACTATTGCCAAAAATTTTACATTTTTCATATTAAGGACTAGTAAGATTAACCCATGTTTCTACATTTTAATATAAATTTCCATCCTTAAAATCATCCCTGCTACTAGACCATTTAGTTTGATATGAATATGGAAATATAAGTTGCCCCCTCTTGGGTCAAGCTTCAACACCTCCTAGTGATCTTATTTTATGTAGTAAAGACATTCTCAAAGTCATTTGAGACAAGCTAGGTGATTTCAATAATAGAGTGGTAATAAAAATGATAAGCCCACAATGAAATCCATAGAAATATCTCGCCAAATAGCAGGGGGAATTGGAAGCAGTTGGAGTGTGCCTAGGGATTTGACCGTTTCTCCCTTGTTGCATTGATAGACCTCATGTTCAACCACAAAGGTGCGAACGTCCTGTTTCATACCCTCACAGAAAAAAAGAATGTTTGACTCGTTCATAGGTTTTGGTAAACCCTCAATGCCCGACTGTGGGTGAGGCATGAAGTTCAAATAGAACTGTGTATTTAAGTTGGGATTACCTTCATAAATAAAAAGGAACTTTGTAGCAAAGCTCTTCATTATTCCAAGAGTACCTTGGAGAAATTGAATAATTTTGTTGCAATTGGTGGAGCAGGCTAGAATTTTTGGGGTTTTGCAACAATTCCTGACGAACAACTTGGAGCCAATATGGTACAATGAAGGAGAGGGATAAAAGGGTCCTGTCTTCTTCATATTTATGGGAAAGAGCATCAACCACTACATTTTCCTTTCCCTTATTGTAAATGATCTCATATCCATATCCAAATATCTTGGTCAACCAGTTTTGTTGCGACGAGGATGAAAATTTTTGTTCCAGGAAATACTTGAGACTTTGATGATCAGTTTTGATTTGGAATCATTGACCCAATAAATAAGAACGCCAAAGATCCACAACATGCAGAATATATCACATTTCCTTTTCCTGAATGGATTGGCCCAAATGTCGCTCTGAAATTTATTTTCTAGTGAAGGCCTAGGGCCTACCATCTTGCATGAGGATGGCTCCAATTCCTTTCCCGGAAGCATCACATTCCAATACAAATGTCTTTGTGAAGTCTGGGATAGATAGGACAGGGGTCAAGCACATAACATATTTTAAGTCTTGGAAGGCATGATCTACAACTGAAGTCCAAGTGAAATCATTCTTTTTAAGAAGGGAAGTGAGAGGAGATGCAATCTTTCCATAATTCCAAAAAAAAATCCTATAATATCTCGTTAAACTCAGAAAACCAAGCAAGCGATTAAGACTTTTAGGGAGAGTCCAATCTTTCATGGATTCAATTTTCTAAGGATCCACGTGGACACCATCCTTTCCAAAAATATTACCCAGGTATTCCACTTCTAAGGCACCAAATAAACATTTAGATTGTTTGAGGAAAAGTCGATGTTTAGAGAGTAGATGGAGAACTTGATTCACATGGGAGAGATGAGATGGCCAAATTTTACTATATATGAGAATACAATCAAATAAAACTAAGAACAAATGACGAAAGACATGATTCATAAGACTTTGGAAAGTGGAAGGAGCATTACAGAATCCAATGGTCATTACCAATAATTCATAATGACCCTCATGAGTGAGAAATGTAGTCTTGGGAATGTCTTCTTTTTTCATAGGGATCTGGTGGTATCCAAAACGTATATCCAATTTGGTGAAGTACTAAGCACCACTCAATTCATCCAAGAAGTCATCAATTACATGAATGGGGTATTTTTCTTTGATTGTGAGTTTGTTGAGGGCACAGAAATCTGGACACATGCACCAAGTACCTTCTTTCTTGAGTACCATGACCATAGGGGAAGAATAGGGGATAGTATTGGGATAGATAACACCGACTTCTAGTTATTCATGAACAATTTTCTCAATTTCATTATTTTGGAAAAAGAGATGACGATAAGGCCTAACATTGGGAGGAAGACTGCCTAGGATGAGAGAGATGGAATGATCATGGCATCCACAGGAAAAGGGAAGGTCTTTGAGGTGGTAAAAACAACATGGTGGTGGGAGAGGATAGATTGGAGCTTGGGATGCACAAAAGGTGTCTCAATAGAACGAATGGAGTAGAGTTGGGTTATAATTCCCGAATTACCTTTTTTGAGGAGATTTTTCATGCAATGGGAACTAATGATCTCAGAGGAGACTATGGTGATGCCTCGAAACTTATAATGTTGTCCCCCTCTTGGAATTACATGGTTAAGTTCTTAAAATACATGAGAATGGGGCCTAGAGTGCGTAACCATTCAGTACTGAGAACAATGTCACAACCACCCATGCCTATAGAAAACATATGGGATTTTAGGTGATACTGACCAGTTTGGAGTCACACATTTTCACATCGTCCCCCACAATTCATGGAACCACTATTAGCAATCATGATTTGAAAAATATTGACGACACAGAAGTAATAATTGACTTCTTGAGAAATGCGGCGATAAATAATGTGATGGGTTCTACCACTTTCCACAACGATGATGACTTTCATATTTTTTATGTAACCAATTAATTTGAGAGTCTAGCGAGCAAAGAAACCAGTGAGGGCATTGAGTGAAATCACCGGGTAAACGTCTGGTGGGTCAGAGGGTGGGGTGAGGTTAGAAGGCGATGGTAGTTCCTCCATGGGTGGAACAACAACATATTCTTCAGAAATATCCTCAGTCAGAGCGATAACAAAATTGTGTTCCTTACACTTGTGCCTAAGAAAATATTTGCCATCACAATTATAAAAAAGACCCTTGAGTTGACATTAATCCATTTCAGCCATGGTTAATTTCTATATCTTGAGGAGAGTTGTAGGAGGAGAAAAATTGGTGGGTTTAGGGTGAGGAGGAAAGGAGGACACAATCTGTTGGGGTTCCTTGGCTCATTGAGTAGCTTCAAACCAAGTCTAGGGGTGTGCCATGATAACATGGGCACAAATTTCATCTTTGAGTCATCACTTTTGTGTTCATATTAAATCAAAACACAATTAAATGCATCATATTATTAACATATGAGTTTTGTGCGTAATTACAGTCTTGGTAGAAAACAGGGTGTTACACTACATCAACAAGGACATTCATGTTCAACACTCTGCCTAATATTGGTTTTTCTTGGTAGTACAATTCATAAGTAGTAGTTACATGAAAATACCTAAATGTTATAAAAATAGGATCACAGATAAATAAAATAAAACAAATGTGGAAATAAAACACAACCGATACACAATACAATAGAGACACATATATACGTGTTTCACCCAGTGTGGGCTACGTCCACCACATAAATTTCCAGGTCCTTCCTTTTTATTATCCAATAAAATGAAGGGATACAACCTAGAGAACAACCATTGTAAATTCCTCTTCTTTCTCTCACAGTATCATTTCTCATAATACAATATTCGCTATAATATGAAACCACATTACAATTCCCTCATAAAAGAGGGTTTCCTTCTAGGGGAAAAAACCCTAACATAATCTCTATTGTCATATCTATGACTTAATGGTGAACGATCAATATTGACTATGAAATTACAATATACAATTACAAGACCCCCCTGCAACCCACCCATGTGGACGGGTGTACAGTCATTTGGGGTGTACATCCTTGATGGGGTATAAACATGGCTTAAAAAAAATACCTCTGAATCAGGAAGATAATCAGGCTCCACAACCAACATATAACAAGGTTTATCACAGACCCAAGCCAAACCATTAGAAAAAAAGGTGTCCCCTTGAAGCCAATAAATCCATTGGTATCAAATGTATATTTTAGCCTTGTACAATCAATTCATGCAAATGGATTATTAATAAAAATAGAAAATATACATTGACACACACATGCACGCACACACATAAACATATTATCCAGAGACTTTACCCTCGATACTCAAACTGGGAAAGCCAACAAGTTGTTTAGAGATGCGCCTCTGAACTTTATTCACCCTTCCAATACAATATATATAGGATCCCATGACATCCAAAAATCCTAATCCATTGAACCAAATTAGATTACAACCCTAATTCCTTAACCAAAATTAGAAAATCATGGGTTGAAACATCATACACCACAAAATCACCAAGGGATAAAAACCACCCCCACCAAAGGTGAAAAAACGTCGAAACAATTAGTGAATAAACCCCCCAAAAAATGTCCTCGAGGACACCACCCCAAGGTCCCCATTAGAGGGACCTATAGTCATGCAAAGAATATAACACATACCTAACAGGGGGGTCATCTTAAGTCCTTCTAGCTTCACTTTTTGTTTATGATGTTTTCTCTCATTTGGGAGTGAATTTTTTCCTATGTGTTTTTCTCCTTTTATTTATTTCTAAGATTTTTTAATTGGGTACCTTAGCAGGCCTAGTTTCCAAGACTCGTTTTTTTGTCTTCTTTGTTTACAACCTACATTTGTATTGAAGGGGGTTGTTAGTGTTCTATTAGGATATTTTTTCAATTTTCCCAATACTTCCAAACAACCAACTATTGTTAGTTGTAAGAGTATGTAGGCATCCTTAACTACTTAACTATTCTTTTCTAACACTAGGCCTCTTCCATTGTTATATATATCAACAAATATATTGTATTTTTTTAAAGTAGATCTAATAGATCATGCATTCTCTCTCATAGAAAGTTTATGGTGTTGCAGAGGGTTTCTACATTGGTTGTGTTCTTTTAAACATTTACAAAGATCATGAGACATGCACATACCACATTTATGATATTATGAATTTGCAATAGATATTGGATTCCTAATCTTATCATTCAAACGGTTTCCTAATTTTCATCCTTTGTTCCATTGGCCTAATTTTCTTATAAAAAAATGTAGAAAAGATAATTAAAATGTTTAAAGACAATGTGTACGCATCCTTAACTACCTAACTATTCTTTGCTAAAACTAGGCCTCTTCCATTGTTATATATATCAAGAAATCTCTTGTATTTTTTAAAGTAGATATAATAGATCATGTATTCTCTCTCATAGAAGGTTTTTGGTGTTGCACAAGTTTCTACACTGGTGGTGTTATTTTAAACATTTATACCACATTTATGATATTATGACTTTTCAATAGATATTGGATTTCTAATCTTATCATTCAAATGGTTTCCCAATTTTCATTTTTTCTACCATTGGCCTAATTTTCTTATAAACAATTGTAGACAACAGAATTAAAATGTTTAAAGACCATTGGACTAGAGGGAGAAGGGACTTGGATCACCCCCTTTCACATTTACTTGTGTTTGTTTCTTGTTTATTATTTAAATGCATTTTCCTTCTCTTATTTAAAGTAGCAAGTCAATTACAATTATTTTTCACCGCCCACTTAAAATAAACCGAGGACTTTGTCTATATTGCATGCAATCATTTTAAAGCTAGCTAGTTGTTCTCCTCCTAATTGTCCTATATGATCTGTAATTATCTTAAATAAGAGAAATTTACAATATTTCCCCTTTTTATTTCAAATCCTAACCTAAATTTAACCATGTAAAGCTCTTATTTTGTTATTATTTTCTAATAAGAATCTAAAAATATACATTAAAAAAGAGTCAATAAATTTTAACATTAATTAAATAACTACATAGTTGATAAGAAGATAATAACTCATTCCTTGAAATTAGGTCATCTTAAAGTCAACTAACTTAAACTTTATAATTAGCATAAAACTCAAATGATTTAATGTTTTTACTATTTAGTAAACTAGTTTCATGTCCACGTAGATCATTGGTTGCAAATCTCGTGAATCTTAGGATTTTGTTACAATCGAATACTAGTCGAATTAAACCAATCGACCTCAACTTCATATTGAATTGGTTGTCATTTGACCTTGTAACGATCTCTTTTCAGATGACTTTTCAACTTTCCCATCGGTCACTTTGACTTGGAATTCCCAGTTGATCAGTTCAACCTTTGACTTGACCATCGACTTGACTTTCACTACAAAGAATATAAAAACCCAACATTCTCCCATTTTTTGTCTTTTTTGTTGATACAAGATAATGTGAAATGTTTGTCCATAGATCCATGGAAGTAATGCACATTTCCTCTCTACACCAAGATAACTTCACAACACCCATAGACTTGGTCAAAGAGTCTAGTATATTTTCCAACTTGTCTTCTTTTTCGAGTATCACCTTCTTACTTTCCACAATGTCTTTTGAGAAATGGTATTGTACATCAATATAATTTTTCCTAGAATGATACACTGGGTTATTTTCAAGAAATATTACTCTTTGATTGTCGCAATTTATCTGCAAATCTTTCTACTCAAACTCGATTATTGAATGCAATCATTGAAACCTTGAGACTTATTTTCTTCTATAAGTGGTTTCCATGTATTCATCTTCTATTGTTGACAAGGATATGACCACCTCTCGCTTACTCGTTCAATTGATTTCTCCACCAAACATATTGAACACATATCCATTTGTCAACCTTAGTCGATCTAGATCTCCAATCTAGTCGACATCGATAAATCTGTGTACACTTACTCCCCTCTTAGCTTCAAGTTTCCCTCAATAGTGGCTAAAATAGTGAAACAAACACCCAATGTGTCAATAAATTTTCTAATTCAAACAAAATCATTTCAAGATTAAATACCCTATTCAGGAAGCTAATAAACAATTCACATATCTTAGGTAGTGACTTTATTGAATTTGTATGGATTTTTTGACTTTTATGGAAGAAGATGATCATTTCCATGAAACACAAATCATTCAAGAAAATGAAACTTTTGTATGATATCAAACGTTTAACTTGAAGGATCAAGGATGAGATGCATTTATTTCCAAATTCAACTACGTAGTTATAAGTTCTAGTTGTAGCACTGTCAAATCAGGTTGAAACTAGACATGTATTAAAGGGGTGCTAATTAAAAATGTACATGTTAACTATCAAATTTAAATTTCAAATGTGAGTTCGCATGTGTGATATCCTAAACTTGAATGAAGCATTCTTTGTAAAGTGGACCTATTTGAAAACTGTGACCCTACTTTTCTATCACTAGATGAGAGAAGACCCAATTTTTATATTAGGTCCAATTAGAATGTTGGGAAATGAGTTCACTTAAAGATGAATAACTTGGTTATTGGGATCAATTAAAAAATATGATACAATTTATTAAAATTTGAAAAAGACTAACATGATTGCAATCAAATTAAAAAGGGCTCGACTCATGCAAAGTACAAAAATATGTTTTCATGTGTGCAAACATAAAGTTGTGAGTAAGCCAATTTAGGAATTGAGGCAAGGAAATAAATTGAGACCCTACAACATGAAATTAAATTGGTAAAATGAAAGGGAAGATTGAGAAACTAGGGTTGATCATCTTGTAAACACCCTAAGAATGTAATTTTGAATATTTGGCCCAATCATCAAAGAAGTATCTAAGAGAAAATAACAAAGGAAATCACATAAAAAAAAGTCTAAAAGTATATATTTTCAATATGAATAGTGTCAAGAGGGTGAAATTCATACACATAGGCTAACTAAAAGATTAGGGCAAGGTAATAGCAATTAATTGAAAAGAAGGCATGATTTAGAGGTTGGGATCAATTAAGGAATTAGGCTAAAAAATATCTTGAGTTGGTAGAAAAGTTGTAAAAGAGAAAATGTTTGAAGATTAAGTACAAACTAATTACAAAATTGGTATTGATTTCGAAATTAGGGCCCATCCACATCAATGTTTGTGAGAGGAGAGTTTGATTTGGTAATTAGGTTGATTCTCAAATCAAGGGCCTACCGATGTATACAAGAGAAGAAGAATCCTTGTGTATGAATCATATTCTAAGTAAAAAATCTCATGAAAAGACCAAAATAAAAGTTTTCAATAGAAACATGAAATCTAATCTAAGTTGATCAATTTAAAAAATGCAGTGAGGAAATAAATAACTAGGTTCTATGTAAATCTCAACAGCGAGAAGCATATCTTGAATAGTGACAAAAAATGGGACATAATGTTTTCCTAAAACTTACGAGGTTGTTGAGGGATCAACAAGTGGTGTCACACTAGGAAAATTTGTAAATATTTGATTCATTAAAATTCAACCATATATTTTAACAAGAAACTAGAAAACTATCATAATAAGTCATGCCTTTAGAGCTCAAATAAATTATTTCTTTGGTCATTCCCTCGTAACATGAACCATAGTACCCCAATTATAACATTTCAATGACTTAGCATCTTTTCTTGAAGATAGAAAGTATGAAGTTAATTTCCTTTAGAGCTCCACCTAATGCTATAGATAATAACCATAGTCATAGGGTTTTCCTTTAAAATTGGGATTTGATATTTTGAGTAGATAAATTGTTTCACTTTCGTGGTTTTCACACCACTAATCTCAAGAATTCACAACCTTAGTGGAATAACCACAACATCACATACCTTTCTCCATTGCTACAAGGCATCCATAGCTCCAACATATTTGTCTCCATGTTCCCTTCATAATTTACTTCATTTCCCCATCATCGTTTTTTTCTTCCTAATGGAAGTTGTGGATTTTATGCACTTACAAGGATAACCACATGTTATTACGAAATGATTTTCCATTCGTTTAAAAGAATATGCCCCTAAATATTTTAGACCATATATATTTGAATCAAAACCCTTCACATAGTGTGCTCCTTTACTGTGAATGGGTGATATATGAAATTGGCTAAATCACCATTTAGTTGAATGTTCGAGATATTTTTGAGTTTATGTACTTGGGTAAGTCTTTTTTTTTTTTTTGAGTAAAAAAGTGGAGCCTGTTATATTAGATAAACAAAATAACAAAGTATACAGAAGAGTAGGTCTGGAGCCACACAAAATGTTGCCGATTTATCGGAAACCAGCATATATAGAGGGCAAGTAGTGATAGCATAAAAAGCAAAATAGCAAAGTGACATCTGTCCTGCCCGTAGGAGACTAGAACAAATGTTAAAAGTTCTAAGTGCACATAAAACATTAGATCATAAAACTAGAAACCGAGATGGAAAGTAAAGAAACCTAAGTGTCGCATGACCTGTCATCTTTGCTGGCATGCCACGAGGTCCCGGCCAGGATGGCGAAATCTTGCGCGCAGAGGGGACACCTCCTTTTGGCAGGCGCATTGGAAAATGCATCAAAGAGCATGTCCATGCGCTGACCCATGAGGAGAGCCCGGTATTCCAAATCCGACAGGTGCCCACGAATGTCTATCATCATAGCCAGGTGTTCATTCCGGATGAGAAAATTATGCATGCTGCCACCCACGTCCTCCTCCGCTTCGAGCCCCTCCTGCTCTGCGTTAACCTCGGTGCCCTCCTGCTCCACGATAGCCTCTGCGTCCTTCAAACCTGCGTCGATCACCTGTGTACCTTGGAAACTGCAAGTATCGTCCCCAGGCCATGGAATTTCCTCCACGATACAGCCGGGGGTATCATCAAGAAAGGTCGGACTAGGCTTGCAGGCCTCCTGATGGGTCACCACTCGAGACTGCACAGGGAACGACAAGTCCTCCATGGACGGATCTTCAACCATAATACAGGGGGGAAATTCCTCCTCAGGACCATCTTTCTGCAAATCTTCCGACGTGTGCCCTTTAACAGGTTGACTTCTACCAACACCAGGCTCTGCAATACTGGTAAGCCGCGCCCTTCTTTCAGCCCTGTTTCTCTTTCTGAGAATGGACGTCGCCATTGCCAAGGCACGTTCTAGCTCTTCCTTGCGGCGTCTCTGTGCCTTATGAGCCTCCCAGGCCGCACCACGACGAGGTCTTCCTCGCTTCCTGGCCATGAAGGAGGAGCAGGGCGAGTGCAGGTGAAGGCCAATTGGCCTGAGGCAGTGAGTATTCAATTGCAAGTTAAGGCGCAAAGCACGGACGAGCAAGCTTTGTTGCGAGGCGGTCAAAAGAAGATGCAGCAAGAATGCTGGACCGCGCCCGAACAACCAGAGTATAAGCGAGATACAAAGACGCACCAGAGCTACCCAATGTATGCTAGACACAATGAGAATCGAGCTGCACCCGCACAACCATGCAGAGCTCAGAGCCGAGGTGAGTGCAGACCCACCCTGTTCGGGTAGACTAAAAACCAAATGATCAAGAGCCGAGCCCATCCTTTCTCCTTTAACTCTGGCCGTCCCGGAACCACTGCAAGCGTTAATTCTCGCTCGCGGGAAGGGTCTCTCCGTCCTGCCCCTGCTACTGTATCCGTCCTCCATGGTTAATACATGCGCGTGGGTGGCGGTTTATGGCATTTATGCCTGGGCCGGGTGGAATCCACCTGTGACCCCTGGGCGACGTGTCACCCCATCCGAGACTGTGAGCTCTTTGCAGGAAAGATCTCTGCAGAACCTGGAAAGGTCTATTTCTTCAGAGTCGCTGGCTTGCCAGAATATGAGCTCTGCGTTAGCATCAATCCCTACATTTTCCAGGTGATCCGCAATCTTGTTGGCTTCTCTCTTAACATGAGAAGGGATTAAAGTAAGATTGGGGTTGATAATACCCCTGAAATCCTCCAGAAGACCTGAGAGTCTCCAACTGGGTGAGATCCTCCAGGGGGGCTTGCCATGAAGAATTTTGGTGATGAGCTGGATTATTACTTGGGAGTCTCCTTCAATTACCAGTCGATGAAACTGATGATGAACCGTCGTTTGAAGGCCTCTCACGAGGCTGGTGAGTTCCGCCACGTTGTTTGTATTAACACCCAGAGAACCAGCGATCAAAAGAATAATCTCCTGTGTGGTTCCGAAGGACGGCCCCAAAGCCAGCAGGTCCAGGGTTTCCCCGGGAGGCCCCATCAAAGTTGAGCTTGAAAGCACCATGTGGGGGAGGGGCCCAGTGCTTAGGAATGTTGTCTGTCCTTTTTTGGGACCTCCCTTGTGGTTGTATGCGAATTTGCATGTTTCGTTCTTTTAGGATGATCCCTTCCTCGGGTTTGCAGTGCATGTCTTCATGTGACCAGGGCTGACTATGAATAGTTTCTCGGATGAGCCGCTTGGCTCGATCCCAAGTGTTGGTAGGGGGGGACTGTTTAGAGTTGAAAATCCTATTGTTCCTTTCTTTCCAAATGGACCATAGAGTAAAGCCCGGGAGTAAATGCCATATGCGTTGGAGAATTGGGTTGTGGAAGGAGATTGTTTCCCAGTTGACTAGGGTATCCCTTATACTTCCCCGGTTTCTCTGTGAGTGTCGCATGGCTTGGGCGCCCCAGTCCCAAATCTGCTGGCTATAATAGCATGAATTGAGGAGGTGTTCCATGGTTTCCTCATTCYGTTGACAAAGGGTACATCTCGAGGGGCCTGTGAAGCCTTTCTTGCGCAGGTTGTCCCAAGTGAGGATACGATTTTGAACTGTTAGCCAAAGGAAGAAGGATACCTTGGGCCACAAAACGGGTTTCCACACTCTGTTCCATATTGGATCGGGGTTCTGGTTTGGAGGGTTTCCTTGCAAATGGTAAGCTTCCTTGACTGAGAAAGTGCCAGATGTGGAATGGCCCCATCTGAGAACGTCTGACCCTTCTTTACTAGGAATTTTTCGAGATTGCATGCATTCCTGCCATGGTAGAAGGTCAATCTCCTCCGTGATCTATAGCTCTGTTCTAGTAGTTTTCCATTTCCTCCAGGATTGCCTATCTTGAGTTGGGATCCAGAAATCGTTGACCCTCTGGAGTCTTCCTTGTTGTAGCTTGGTTTTAATATTATTAAGGATTTCCATGTCCTCGAGAGGGGGTAGTTGTTGCCATGAGTCCTGCCAAAAGAGTGTGCTTTCCCCATTTTTGATCTCCCAGAAGGCATGCTGCTGTATTAGGGGGCGATTTCGCCATGCTGTGTTCCAGATGTTGGAGTCGTGCACCTGATCATTAAATCTTATTAGTTGGTTGAATTGAGCGTTCGGGGCGTACTTTTGCTTCCACATTTTCGCCCAGAGTTCTTGCGGATGTTGTAACCACCTCCACCACATCTTGGCACCCATGACCTGGTTCATCTTCCCCGGATCTCGGATACCTAGCCCTCCTTGCTTTTTGGACCTGCAAAGTTTATCCCAGCCTACTAGAGCCCATTTACCGTTGTTCTGATTTCCCTTCCATAGGAAATTGCGCTGAAGGCTTCTAATGCCCTTGATGACCGAGGTGGGCACGGCCAGTGCAGTGAAAAGATAAGTGGGTAGAGCTTGAAGAAACGACTTGAGCAAAACTAGTCGAGCTGTGATATTCAGAGGTCTGAAGGTCCAATTGTTCAGCCTGTTGGAGATGGAAAGTAAAAGACTATCCCAAGAGATAGATTTCGTAGAATCACCTGTTAAAGGAATGCCTAAATAAGTAGAAGGGAGAGTGCTTCTGTCAATACCAAGAAGGCCTGAGAGGTGGGCCTGAACTGTGACTGGCATATTAAAGAAAAAGAGTTTAGATTTATCCAGGTTAAGCAACATGCCTGAAGCGTCCGAGAAATCAGAGAGGATCGATTTGAGATTAGTGGCTTCTCTGACCGAGGGGGTGTTTAGGAGGAGTGTGTCATCAACAAATTGGTTGTGTGAGGGTGCCGGGTGTAGATTGTGGAGTGGAAGTCCATCGAGTGAGCCTTCTAGGACCACCACTTTGAGATAACGGCCTAAACCCTCCGCCATAATAACAAAGAGAAATGGGGAGAGGGGATCCCCTTGCCTGATGCCCCTAGTGGAGCGGAAGGGTCGGGAGTGAGTACCATTGACAAAGATTGAAAAAAAGGCAGAGGAGGTGAGCTTGAGAATCCAGTTGATCCAGTGGTTATCAAAGCCAAAGGATTCCAGAACCGATCTCAAATATTTCCAGCTTAATCTATCAAAAKCTTTCGAAAGGTCAAGTTTGATAAGCATACCTGGTATTTTGAGAGTTTTTAGGGAGTGGATGACCTCATTGGCTAGTATGACGCTGTCCATGATTTGTCTACCCTCCACATAGCCAGATTTCTCATTAGAGATGATGGTCGGCAAGATCGGCTTGAGGCGATTGGCGATGACCTTTGTAATTATTTTATAGATGACATTGCAGAGGGAGATTGGTCTGAACTGCTTCGGGTTAGTAGCGCGCTCCTCCTTGGGGATGAGAGTGATGAATGTCGCATTCAAAGAAGAAAGAACTTGGCCGGAGGTTCTGGATTCTTCTACGGCCTTCCAGACATCCTCCTTGATCATGTCCCAGCAGTGGTGGAAGAAGTCCATTGTAAATCCATCGGGGCCGGGTGCCTTACCTATGGGCAT
>JZKD02S1647943.1:281403-294167 GCA_000966675.3 Picea glauca | reverse complement strand
GATTTTAAACCATCATGTTTTAAAGATGCATGTACTAATGAGGTTTGGTTGCAAGCAATGCAAAAAGAGATAGATTCTATTCACAAGAATGATACTTGGGAGCTTACAGAACTTCTACATGACAAGAAAAAGATTGGTACTAAATGGGTCTACAAGACTAAGTACAATAGTGATGGGAGTGTTGAAAGACACAAGGCAAGATTAGTTGCTAAAGGATTCACACAGAGGTATGGAATTGATTATGAAGAAACATTTTCACTAATAGCAAGACAAGAGACTGTTAGAATGATGATTTCATTAGCAGCTCAGAAGAAATGGAGCATTCATCGCATGGATGTGAAAAGTGCCTTTTTGAATGGGTACTTAGAAGAAGAAGTGTTTGTTGAACAACCACAAGGTTTTGAAGTGCAAGGAAAAGAACATCAAGTATACAAGTTGAAGAAGGCTTTGTATGGCCTCAAGCAAGCACCAAGAACATGGTATGCTAGGATTGATGGATATTTTCAGGAAAGTGGCTTCAATAGAAGTAAAAGTGAACCTACACTTTACTACAAACAAGAAGGTAATGATATTCATATTGTAAGTCTATATTTTGATGACTTATTATATATGGGTAGTAGTTCTAAGATGAAGGATGAATTCAAAATTGCTATGATGAATGAATTTGAGATGAAATATTTGGCTCTCATGCAATATTTTTTGGGTATGGAGGTTTATCAAAATGAGGATGAAATTTTCATTTGTAAAACAAAGTATGCAAAAGATATGTTGAAGAAATTTGATATGGTAGATAGTAAACCATTCTCCACCTCAACTGATCATGGAATTGTGTTGTGTAGAGATGATGGTGGTGAAATAGTTGATGAGGCAACATACACAAGTATTGTTGGAAGTTTGATGTTTCTAACCCACACAAGACCTGATATTGCTTATTTAGTTTCTCTTGTTTCAAGATACATGACAGAGCCATCTGAAATACATATGAAGGMAACCAAGAGGATTTTGAGGTATGTGAGAGTAAYTCTAAATTTTGGTATTCATTACTACACTTCTAAAAGGTTTAATCTTGTTGGATTTAGTGATTTTGATTGGGGAGGTAGTTTGGATGACCGGAAGTCTACATGTGGTAATTGTTTCTCTTTTGGTTTGGGGTTGATTACTTGGAGCTCAAAGAAGCAAAGTATAGTTGCACTTTCATCCACAGAAGCAATTTATGTTGCAGTCACCTCAGCAGGTACACAAACATTATGGCTTAGAAAAGTTCTAGAAGAAATTGGAGAGAAGAAAATTGATCCTACAGTGATATTTTGTGATAACACTAGTGCCATCAAATTGGCCAAGAATCCAGTCCATCATAGCAGGACAAAACATTTTGATTTATAGTATCATTTCATTAGAGATTTGGTGCAAAAGAAGGAAGAAAAACTAATGTATATAAAGACCCAAGAACAACTTGTAGACATTTTCACTAAGGGAGTTGCTAAAGTCCAGTTTTTGAAACTTCGAGATTAGATTGTGAGCCCTCTCAGCATCAAGGGGGAGTATGTTGGTAATTGATGCAGTCTTGTCAATCATCTGACATGATGCACTCTATTTACAGTTTTCTTTTACGCAGGTTAGTATTCAGATATAGATTGTAATGCATGCAAAATGCATGAGTAGTTTTCTAAAATCAATTGTTGTAAGTGTTCAATCACGAGCAACTAACTAAGGCTATGTATTGTTATAAAGATCAAGGTTGATCACAGAATGCAACCTTTTTGTGCAATTAAAATTATTTCTTCTTTCTATGATATTGTGATTTAATCATTTAGTATTTAGTATATTGTTATGCTATTTCATTGAATGATTATCTAGTCCATAAATAAGCCTGCATAGATCCTTCGAATGAAAACTAGGTCCTTCTGTCCTTGACACTCCACCTATCGAATAACATTGTAACTGAAAAAATTAAAGACAAAAAGTAAAAAGAGATGGGAAAATATCCATCCATAATTCCGAACAATTTTCTTGAATGTGCCATGGATTTGGCAATATCCAATGCATGTTGGATGGGAACCGGATGTGAACGATTGTTTTCAAAACCGTATGGAAATGTGAACACAATAATTTGTGCAAAGTGAACTAAATATGAATTGGTTGATCCATACTTTCTTATTGTCCTTTAATTCATGCATTTGTATATGTCTCAACGTGTATAGCATTAGGTATTTCTCAATTGTAATTTTATTATAAATATAACTAAATTACTATTGCAGTATCATCCTATGATCTTATTACTTCTTTCTTTCAATGTCATGCTTGCTTGAGTCTTTATTTCCATGTTGATGGTATAGAATGCTCGATGAAAATACTTAAAAGTATAGGTATTTTAAGAAAATGGCAAATTTAAATTTATGTTGTTTCGGTAGTCGTTCTCTACTTAGACCATTAAATAACAAACTTGATAAACATATATCAAAAGATGGAATTATCAAATGAGCCATATGAATGGTATCTATATATACATATATTCGGTATTATTAAACATGCACACGATCTGGCCTTCGCTTTGACCTCACGGAGCCTTTTTCCACTAGTCTATATAGCATAAAAGATTCCATTCCTTTCCCTAGACAAAATCGTGAGGCCCAAATATGTTCCATGAAGAGAATATTTAGAGATCCTTAATTTGATAAATATAACTTCACCTGCACTCACTCACACACACCTATGGTTTTGGTAACCTAGAAGTTAAGAGAATTTCTTGTAATTTTCGATTGAATGCAGCTCATAAATTTCCAAACTGTTAAGCTTTTCAACATATATGAGAATTCATACTTTAAAATATTTCTAGCATGATTAGAAAACACGACAAAGAACTAAGGCCCATATAACCATAGTGTCTTGAGACCAAATTCTCTATTGAAATATTCTACATGGAAAATGTGCTTCCATTATTATTACTTTTAAAAGAGCACTACGATTTTTTTTACAGGGAAAATTTGAAAATGGCTTTGAATAAACTGCGGTTAGAAATGATGTAAATGATTCAATCAAGTTTTGTTTATCGATACTTATTTTATCAAACAATTCACTCAAATCATTTATCACTCATTTTATCGTTTTTTTAATATTTAAATATTAATATATCTTTGAACATAAATCATCATCATCGTTCATGTAAAGACAATATGATTTGTTCAAATGCATGTAGGTTCTGCCAAGAACAAAGGTAAACTCTTTACACTAAAAATATCATCTATGATATGTTCAAGTGCATATATGTTGTAAAAAAAACAAGTGCCTAACTCTTTACAATGAAGGACAAGCGTGAACTCGTTACAATGTACACATGGAAATTGTTCCTTAGTATGAACAAGTGTCATCAACTATTTACAATGTACACACGAAATTGTTCCTTAATTTACAATTTACAATTAGAAATCAAGTGTGGTCTAATTGTTTACAATGTACACAAGGCAAACTATAGGGAAATTGTTCCTTAATACGAAAAACAAGTTTTATCAACTATTACAATGTACATGAGAAACCGTTGAGTAATATGAAGAATAAGTGTTGTCTAATTGTTTAGACCATACAAAAAGGAAACTATAGGGAAATTGTTCCTTAATATGAAGAATAAGTGTAATCAACTATTTACAATGTACATAGGGAAACCGTTCCTTACAATAAAGAATAAGTGTTGTCTAATTGTTTAGAATATACAAAAGGGAAACTCTATGGAGATTGTTCTTTAATATGAAAAACAAGTGTTATCAACTATTTACAATGTACACGGGAATGGTTTCTTAATATGAAGAATAAGTTTCGTCTAATTGTTTATAATGTACACAAAGGAAACTGTTCGTTAACACATTTTCCTTTGATATCCGTGCAAGAAACCAACAAAAGTATTATTTCATATATTAACTAGAGCCATTCAAAGACATAATATGTTTTGATGTACAACAAATATTTATATTTGAATTTAGATATTCTCTTAATCTATCAAATATCAAATAGGAGTTGCTCAAGTGAATAACTGAGATTGTCTTTCAAAATTGACATTAAAAGCACCAGCCACAAAGTAAGTCAAGTCAATCAATAACAACATGTTATGATCTATGATTGTGATTTTTAAACCTAAAGTTTCAACAACCTCATCCAAACTTGAAAGATTGACATTAGAACAATTAAGTCAACCTATGAAAACTCTTCTATGAAGACAGGGACTTGCTGGTCTACAACTAAACTTTTTTATAAAATGTAAAAGAGTAAATTAAAAGATTATGATGAAAAACACTCTTAAAATGTAGAATCTTGGTAGCACATGGACACTCATAATACTACAATATCCCATTTCAGCCAACTATATCAATATCCATTTTATTATTTAAATTATGAATATTTCATTGTATTGTTGAGTTTATTGTGTTCTCAAATACAAATAATTATCATGGATGTATGATGGCATCCATGTTATTAATGAAGACGTAAGTTATATGAAAACCTGTGAATCTTTTTTTCCCCCTAAGAAGATCTCTTATAAGTCATCCGCTTATCCATTCTTGCCTTAGTCATCCCAATGTTTATTACACATATTTTGGAGTTGAGTTTTTTTCATGGGATATTGTTAATTGATTAGTTATACTTGATTTAATGATTTTAATTAATTTATGGTTACTTTTTTTTTAATTAAACCACTTAATGAGTAATTATTATTTTATTGTATATTTTTCTAAGATAGATTGAGGAGTTGAGTTTTTTTGAGCTTCATGTAGGAGGTCATAAGGTCAATCTTTTAGTTTGGTTATCTCTAATGTGTACCTCACTCAATTCCTCTACTAGATTAAGCATAGTAACACCAATGAATTTACAATCTCTTAGTTTGGTTATCTCTATTATGTACCTCACTCAATTCCTCTACTAGGTTAAGCATAGTAACACCAATGGATTTACAATAGGTACCATACATAAAGTGAAAGTAGTGTCTCATGCTTTTCCCACAAAATTTTCATTTGGAAAAAATATTATTATAAAAAAATTCCATAATAATTACTTGACCATGTCCCTTCATTTAATATTATTATTCTGTTTTGGGAAGTTTTGATCAATGTGAGGGAGGGTGATATATATATAAGGCCTTGCAATTGTGAGGGGACAATTGTGGTGACCATTATATCAAGTGATTTTCAGTCTCTTGTGAATATTATCTTCACTACATGTTTGTATTGTTGATATGGAATATTAAGTATCTAAGGGAAAAAATAATTGTTGGGGAGTAGTTTGTCTAAAATGAAGGTTTACTTTCTTTTATCCATTAGTCTTTTTATTTGTTTATGTTCTAGATAATTTTTTAGTTGATGTGTTTCTATTATATGTTATGTGTGTTTATTTAGTATGATTTACACTAAAAAATGTGCATGTTAGGGACCTAACCTTCCTAACCCTTCATGTAGGTAGAATAATATAATTTCTATGTAATAAAAGACAATATTAATAAGGCCTAGTAATAATGAAGAATAAGTCAAATGTAAGACGACCTAATAGAACTTTTTGTTTCTAGAAGATCTTCATCTAGACTATTCTTGTGGTAGATAGACTTAGTATAAATAGGAGTTGATGGCATGAAAAGTTTTTTCTTGAAAATTATAGTAATAGATTGTTGTTGTGGTGGAGGTTTCCCCTGCAAAGAAACAAATGAACATTGTTTCCTAACAATAAATGTATTATTTCAGTGATGTGGTTTCATCTATTGTGTTGTTCCTCACTTATTGTGTGTAATAATTTTGTTTTAGGCTATTATAATAAATATAGTACCTTACAATGCATAATGATTGTGACTTTAATAATGCATAATGATTGTGATTTTAATATTGGGAGAAAATCCATATAACCTAGCTTATCTATTAACTATTTATATATATAATATTGGATGGAAAAAAAAAATACTTTAACATTTTGTGGAATCACATTTCCAAAATAATTAAGAATCATTAATGAACTATATTACTTATTAATTATTTTTAGATTATAAATTTATCTTGAATGATTGATTTATATGCCAATCTATCTCAATCCATGCCATGCTTATGTATTTACACCTAGAGTAGTGTTTAGGTGAATCCCAGCCTACATTGTTCTACTCTAATAGATTATATTCCTACACATTCCCTCATAAGATCGCATACAATTCTAGTGAATTATAAGATTGAATACTTTGTTCATGGTGGATCCCATATTGTTTTGATAAATTTATGGGAAAGATTGTCCCGAGGAAGATCCATGTTTTTTTTTCTTAATATTGAATTTTTGTCAAAGTTTTATGGAAACAATTATATGGTTAGATCTCATTACATTCTAATTTAGGTCTCCAAGTCTCGGGTGGATCCTAAATTGTATGATATGATAGAGGTGTCTACTCGTTGTTTCATGTCTTATTAAATAAAATGATATATTTTTCTTATAATTTGGGTAGAAAGTAGAGTTTTTTTTTAAAGGTGTTCGGAGTGAATTATTTTTATGGAATTAATAATTGTATTAAAATTAATGGTCTCTTGGATTCCTTATGGACACGTAGTTTCTTTATGAATTGGTGTTTAATAGATTCTTGAAAAATATAATATTATTTTATTAATTCTTATTATTCCTAGACTTGAGTGTGTCTAATATTGGATGTGATTATTGATATTTTTCAAAACTCCCTTGATTGAATTGGTGTTTAATAGATTCCTAAAAGATATAATATTATTTTATTAATTCTTATTATTTTTAAACTTGAGTGTGGCTGATATTGTATGTGATTATTGATAGTTTTCAAAACTCTCTTATGGGTGTGTTGGGTGTGACAAGTCATATCTATATAAAATGATCTCAGCAATGAGGGTGAACTTACTCTCCCAACATCTATGGTTGGGTGAAAAAATACCCATATAAACTTGATTTTCCCTTTCAAAAAAAAGTATCTTACATAGGAATGAAAGACACAAAATCCATATAAAAAAAACAATTATATAATCGAATAAAGAATAAATGTGATATGAGACATATTGATACAATGAGCCTTATGATGGTATATTTATACTCATTGACTAGTCATGAAGGTGAAGGGTTGTGTCCCTTATCTCTGTTGTGTGATTTCAATTTATTATTATTATTATGTTGTCTATCCCTTGAAATATTCTTTGTTCTCAAATAATTATATGGAAAATGAAACATCCCCATTAGTGCCTTTAATATCTAATCATAATTATCCATTCTTCAGGTTGAAGAGATGAAATTATATGATTGTTGAAGTACTAAGTAGAACCATTGAGTTGTGAAAATATATGACCACCCTAATTCGATCCTTTGTGGAACTATACATTTATAGGGCTCCCAAGTTTATGTTTGTTGTAGTGTGACTCCCATTATGAATTCTATTGTAAGACCCATATGAACTAGCATTGTCAAAAAAAAAATTCCAAAGTGATGTTGATGTTGATGTTGATTAGTTACAATGTTGGCTCTTGTTATTATCATGTTGATAAAATATCCTTGTAACATGATATTTTCTTATCATAATTTTAGAAATTTCTTAATTCACCCTTGGTATTATATCGTCTTCATTCACTTGGGTCACTTTCTTGATCACTACATTGTCATTAGTAGATACATTTAGGTTTGCTATTTTTTTTTTCTATAATTAATACTAGGTTGGAAAAAAATAAAAGGACAATACAAATGCAATTAGTTTATTTAAGATTAGGAAAAACTCAAGAAGGATATTCAAAAAAATCATAATAACCTTGTTCTAATTTCTACATTTAAACTTTTATTGCAAATTTAGAAATTTCACCTTACACTCCAAATTTCATGAATCTAGTCCTTGTGAACTTCATCCTCGGGGTTGAATTGAAAGTTTAATTTATAGAGGAAAATAATTGAGAATATTTCATATTACTTCAACCAAACACACTAGGAAGCCTAAGAGAAAATATACAAGACACATTCCAACAAGTTTCAACATTAGGGTACACTTTTCCAAGATTAAACCAAATCTAAAATCACTTTAACTATAGATGTACAAAAACAAATGTTCCCTAATATCTTCAAGATGCTTGTCAAAATCATTGAACAATTACATCCATTAAATATGCCAAAATAACATGAAAAATACGTATTGGAAATTACCCAATCAAGAAGAAATGAAACATGAAAATCAAATTTTCAATTACATAAGTATGGGACAACTAAAACCTTTGTATATCTGTATAAGAATGATGTACATGCAAATATCATAACTTTATCACATATATGGTACAATATCCAACAATTTCAATGCCCTACCTAGGGAATCCATCAAAACCCAATCCACCACCAAATTTCTCCAACAATCAAGAATCAAAATCGATAAGTCCTCCTTTCCTTCAACAACAATATTTTATCACACAATCTCTTAAAAGTACTACAATTTTATTCTTCAAGGTTTGAAAATCATATCCATGTTGCATCACACAAATACAAGGCAAGACAACTATGGACATATCCATCGTAGGGTTTGAATCCACAAACCCTAATTCTTCCACTCTTGCATCATCATAAGAACCAATAGCTCTATTAATCATAAAGAATAAAAAAAATCTATGATCTTTCCCTAGATTTACATCCCAAAAGAACATGGATCCAAAATTATTAATGACATTAGTTTCACTCACCATGCCTTACACTCAATATAAACCCTAGTCTACAACAAGATCCATAAGAGGAATAAATGTTTCATTATCGTTTTCCTTCTCGATGGTTTATATGTATAGTACAAGTCGTGACATCACAAGAGTAAATCCTAGCATCACTCAAGAGAAATATCTTGAGGCACATCCAAGACATCTCACTTTATCTTCATCTTCTATTAGGGTTTCCTCATGAACCCTAACATCTCCAATAAAATTACAAATAAGAGCACAATTATAGTGATGGGTGAATAGATAAATTCTCTACTCCTTTATATATAGAAGTAGGTAAGGGAGGCTAACAAAAAATAAGGACATGCATTCATACAAGTAACCAACAAGGAAACCCCACATGGATAACTCTACAATACAAGGAAGTGTGAAACTATGGTTTATTCAATCCCCAAAGTGATACACCATCCATGTCATGATCTTGAGATCAATGTCCATCGTCAAATATGGTGCACTTTTTCCAATGCTACATCTTCCACAATGCTCTCCTATCCAAGTGTCATCATGCAGTCCATTTATCTTATAACAATGTGATACATGCCCTCTCATGTGCCCAATGACACTCTCATTTATGCCAATGTGATCACAAATATCCAATTCTTCACCTCAACATATGTGTCTTGCTCCATCACCAACCTCCAATAACTATGATCCTAAACAAAAGGATCTTCAAGTCAATTTTCCAACCTCCATTGTGTGTTTCACATGATCTCAAGCTCCAAGGGATAGTTTCCCTCATCCAAGTGCACAAAACACATCCTCCTATATAGGTACCTTTCTAATTGAGCAAAAGAATCCCCCATTATGTGCATCAAATGTGTCAGTTAACATGTTCGTCAAGGTAACAACATCCTAGGTAATGTTGCCATTCTAGCACTCTAACCAAGGTTAATCAACCACTCAAGATAAGACATCCATATGTCCATGAAGCATCACCAAAGGGATAAAATACCTAACTCTCTCCTAGCAAGATGTAAATTTCTTTGGAGTAACCCCAAAAGATAATATATCTAAGTAAATACATTACACACAAAAATTTGAAGCTAAAACAATAATACCACGAAATTTTAACCAATAGATCATTACAAGCATGTATGCATTAAAGGATGGCATTAAACAAGGCATGTATGCACTATTAAAACTCATCAAACAATTAATGAATCATCAAAAATAAAATATAACTAGTCAACAATCGAGCAAATCCACAAATGTCTTACCAATCATCATGCCATATTCCTACACAAATCAAACAATATATGGGTATGCAATGAGGGTAAAACTAGAGTTATCAAAATTTTATGAAAATTAGAGAAAAAGTGTGGTATGGATTAATAAAGATAAATAAATATTTTAAATACATAATGTCCAATACTACAAAAAAACTTAAGTAGACTTCCATGCACCTTGAGAGATTCAAATATAATTGGTACATGTGGTGGAAGTCCTTGACTATGATCTATAGTTTTGAAGCAACCACAAATGATTCTTTAAGAGACTGTTGGGGATTTTCTTGCATTGATAAGAAAAACCCCTCTCTTAAGCTAGGTTGTAAGCTAAAGAACAAAAAATAGTTAGTATTCCAAAAAAGACAAGAGTATTATCATAGAAAAACAAATTAAGAAAGAATGAATGCAACTAAACTACAAATTTAACTCCAAGAATGACATTCAAACATAATAAGTTGGAGGGAAAAAGAATATTCATATATTAGTCCAATGGAAAAGCATAAAATGAGTAACATCACCTAGGGATAATGGTTGGATTCAAATGAGCTCTAGCACTCTCCTTGGGATGGGTTCTTTTACTTCTTGAAATATCTCTTTGGTAATGGTAAATGAATAAGTCTTTATTATTTGAGGAAAGAACATAAACAAGCAAGAAGGAAATGAATGATAGAGACAACAGAGAAATATAATTGATCTCCAATCTCATTCCTCTAGCATAAACTTGCAATTCGTCACTTCTTGAAATGCTCCCTCGTAGCTTTCATTTATATGGAAATTATGAAATCCATAAAGAACTACCTTCAAAGTGAAATATATTGATTCCAAATGGGTTCCCAATGCTTGAAAGAGACTTTGGCAAGAAATTACTCCTCTCTAATGGGATGAGAGTTTGAAATTATCATATATGTCAACCAACCTAATCAAAGATTCCCACCTTAAATTCAATGAAGAGGCTGACCTCACTTGTGTAAACATATAGTATCACAAGGTCTGAGGATATCTCGCACAAGTGTCATGAGTGTCAATGAAAGAAGGTCATGGAAGTGAATAAAAAAAACATTTCAAAGGTTTCCCTCCTCCTCTTTAAGGTGATGCAAAGTAGTCATGAGTAGTGTTATTATTGTGTATTATTTCCAACTAATGATGGTTCTAAATGATCACTTGAATGCGTTTTATCATCTAAGTTGAGGTGATAACAAAGAGGTCCAAAGGTATGATAGAAAAAGACCTTTTTGAAAAAATCACCTGAATATAGAAAAAATGTGATTAAACAAATACACACATGAATGAGAAGCACGAGCAACATGAATGTATGCGTTATCGAAATATCAACTCCTCCAAATTTGTGTGCATAAATTAAAGCCACACATAAAGAACCAGTTAGAAATACATAATATTACAACAATGGAAAAGTTCAAATGTCTAGAAAAATTACAAACAATAACTAAAATAGGTCATTCCAAAAATATGACAAGGTTTATTCAAGAAGAAATCCTCCTGAAACCACAAACAATGAAAATTCAAAATATCTGCCACTGCGTCTAAGAGATTAAATTAAACATTGTTTGGAAGCCCAATGTTGAAGGCAGGGGAAATGTAAGCAATGTGGAGAGAAATGGGATGCTAAACATAGGTGCTATAAAGGAGATAACTCAAAAAAAGTATATAATTGCAAGGTAGAAAAATAAGATGACTCAAATAATGAAGAAATGAATGAAGAAGAAGTATGGAACGCTAAAAATGTCACATCATAATTAGAAAATCAGAACAACCAAGAATATCATTAGTATCGATAATTGGTATCATTCAATCACAAATAGTAAAATTAAACGTGCATATCCAAAAGAATAATGTTATGGTTCTAAAAGATACATAAATACCCATAATTTTATTGACATTAATGTCGAAAGGAGACAATTTTTTCGTATGTCGATTATGTGATATAAAAATAATGGTTTCAAATAACAAAAGAAGAGAAAATGAAGAATTGAGTCTATTGACTAAATTGTGTAACTTAATATATAATAGTAGTAGTAGTAGCAATAGATGATTATGCCCTATGTAGATGAAATTATCCATATTGTGACATGAATATTTTATGTAAGAATGTATTAATTTAATGGTGTTTATTCAATATGCAATCCCCCAAACCACAAACAATGAGAATTCAAAATATCTTTAAATATAGTTTGGAAACCCAAAGATTAAGAGATGGAAAATGTAAGAATTTGGAGAGAAATGGGATCTTAGACATAGGTGCTATAAAAGATATAACAACAAAAATTATATAAATCCGAGGTAGAAAAATAAGATCTCTTGAAAATTGAAGAAATGAATGAAGAAGAAAACCTTCAAAATGTCAAATTTAGAGATAAGAAAACATAAGAATATCATTAACAACCATAATTGTCATCACCCAACTAAAAACACTAAAATTAAAGAGCCATATAAAAAAGAGCAATGTTATAGTTCTATTACATACATAAGTACCCATAATTTTATTAGCATTAATGTCAAAAGGAAGACAAAATAATTTTTCAAGTTGATTCTCTAATATGCCTAATATGAAAGTAATGGTTAAGAATAAAAAATGAAGAATGGTATGTATTAACAAAATTGTGTAACTTCATTTATTATTATTATTATTATTATAGTAATATGCATTACAATAATAGAATATGGTCTATCTACATGAAATTAATTTATGTTGTGAAATTTTATGTAACAAATGATTTATTTAATGATGTTTATTCAAGACTAAATTCTCTCCAATATCCACAGACAATGAAAATTCAAAATATCTTCCACCCATTTAAGAGAAGAAAATAAATGT
>JZKD02S1647943.1:252798-274231 GCA_000966675.3 Picea glauca | reverse complement strand
CTCTGGTGGTCCAAATGCGTGGACAATGATGGGTTCAAACTTTTGCGCTTGTAAATGGGCATTCAATGGGTTGATTGAATTCAACGTGATAATGATGAAATTTATGAACAATAATTTACGCATTTAAAGAGTTGGTGAGAACTCCTTAATAAAGAGAGACCAACAACTGACCGTGCATGAGTACGGGGCTGTTCAAATACCTTGGAGAGGATGCCACTAAATTGTGCTCATGGTGCCTGTCAAATTTTCTACTACCACGGATAGATTGCATTTGATGTTAACCAATTAAATTGTGGCGTACAGCACTATCCATTTAAGTTGAAAACATTTTCTCGTGGATGCGTTTACCTTTTTACACACAAACGAGGCTCAAAAGCTTATGTTTCCGTAGAGAAATGCTGGTAACAATAACAATGCTTTTTCAAAGGCTATGATTCAACTTTTTTAATCATTTGCAGATGAAGTATTGTTCATAACACCATACATTGTTTTTATGAACAAGAGGGGATTGTTTACCTTATAAAATTTTGGGTGAGTTAGATATAAAAGGAATTCTGTCTAAACACATATTTACTTCTATTATTTTTTAGATGTCTTTGAGTTAATTATAATACAATCCAGTTTTTCTGCTTGTGAGGGCTCTGCCATGCTCAACCATCTCATCAACCTATCTCTTCCATTGAAATTTACTTGGGCATTGGGAGTGTAGCGTGCAACCCTATGCACAAGTCCTTCAATCACCCCAACCTGTCATACCCGATCTTTTAGAAGTTTGTTTTGTTCAACTCTACACAACTCTTCAAATATTCCTCACCTCTTTGGTCTGAATACCTACACAACTCAAATTGGAAATTTTATTATTAAAATTAATCACGCACTTAATGTCAAAAAATCATCCCAAGGTATTCAATGAATCCATTGATCTTTAACCTTTATACATTTCTTAATGAATAAGTTATTCACTCACTACTCAAGGGCATAACAACAATCCATAAACTACATCCATGTATTAAATTTAAATAAATAGAATTCATGTATTAGATTTAAATAAACTACACCAACCCTTACCATGGTTGGATTTTTTTGTCCCCGCGGGTTTCGAACCGATGACTTTAACATCACGAAGTAGCTTAACAACACACTCTGTCACCGACTGTCCTACACCTCCGGGACTATTTTTTCATTTAATTGAAAAAATATAATAATAATAATAATTCAAAAAACAATTTACCATTTAATTAAAAATATTATTTTTTCATTTTTTATTTTTTTATATAATAATCATTACTTTTATATTTCATATTAAGCACTCAACACATAAAAATAAATTGTCTACCTTCCACATTATTTTCAATAAAAATATGGATAATCATGTATCTATTAGAACCATAACATTGTTATTTTTTTCATACTCTTTTAACTTTTAATATTTGTGGTTGGATGATACCAATTATGATTGCAAATGATATTGTTGGATGTTCTCTTTTGATAATTTTGATGTAACATTTTGAGTGTTCATTACTTCTTCTTCATTAGTTAATTTTGATGTAACATTTTGAGGGTTTTTTACTTTTTCTTCATTATTTTCTTCAATATTACATTGATTGTTTTTTTCTACCTTGTATTTGTATATATTTTTTTGAGTTATCTCCTTTATAAAATCTATGTTTCAAATTTCATTTCCTTCCACCGTGCTTACATTTTGCCGCTCCCTTTATCTTTGAGATTCCAAACTATGTTTATTTTTTTCTCATAGATGGGATGGAAGACATTATTTTGAATTTTCATTATTTTTTCTTTGGGGAGGATTTGGTCTTAATAAACCTTGCCATATTTTTGGGATGACTTATCTAAGTTAATTTTTGCAATTTCTCACTTACATTCAATCTTTTTCATGATTGTACCGTTATGTTTTCTAACTTATTCTTTATGTGTGGCCTTAATTGATGCATGCAAATTTAGAGTGGTTGATATTTGGATAACCAATTCACTCTTGTTTCTAGTCCTTCCCTTTCATACATGTATTCATCTACATTATCTTTTTATTTTATTTTGGTGAGATTTTCAAAAATGTATTTTTCTATCATACCTTGGTGTTGGAGTTACTTCACACACACCTAAGATTTTTTTTTTCTAATGTTTTTCCTTGTTTATTAGTCATTATTAGTCATTTATCGAGTCTCCTATTTTCTAGGAGAGAATACTCCACCTGGAGAATATTCTCTTGAGTTGACATTTCAATTTGACTAGTTGAGTTGAGTCTAGATGCTACATTGGTTTTATCACCATGAAACATTGGGATCATCACCATGTCAATGCACACATTCCTTGGTTTCGTCACCATACTAGCGCATTACCCTTGATTCCCTGATCTAATCCTCACTACACTCTATTCCAGTCAGTTAACTCAAGACTGGTTGACTAGTTAACTCAGTTAGGTGGCATTTCAATCATGTAACTTCCTGAGAGACTAGACTAGGTGGCAGTTCACTCCCATAACTGTTGGTGGGTGTCCAGATCACTCTAGACCAGCACTATGGCGCATTGGTTCTTCTCCTCTGCGCATTGGTTGAGTTATAGAGAGTATATCATGTGTAAATGATTGATTATTCAATACAGTTAATGAGAATTCATCTATTTTTTCTCTCCTTCTTCGTCTTTCTAAATTTCTCTATGCAAATGTGTGTAGTATTTTCTAGCTAGATTTATTCTCTACAGGTTCAACACATTTATATGGTATCAGAGCCGACGGACTATTAAGCAAAAGCTACACCAATTTTTTTTTCCAGGTACAAAATATTGAAAACAACGAAAAGATGGATTTCCAAAAAGAATTCATTCTTACACCTTACAACTACTTTGCATAGAAAGAGGGGATATTGATTCATATCCAAACCAAAGGACTATACAAGTTAACCTTGAATACAGATACAGAACTGACATAAGTCATAGAAAAATCCAAGTATTTAAATCGGATGGATGAAGCACTCAGAACGATTTGTAGTCTTATTTCTCCCGAACTTCTTTTTCACATATCTTCATGTAGGACTCCCAATGAATCCTGGAACACCCTGGAAGGGCTCTTTGGAAAATAGGATGAGATGAGGGGACACATGTTGGAGGTGCAATTTCTCACATTGGATCCAAAAAGCTTTGACAATATCCAATATTTCTTTACAAAATTCAAGGATTCACTGTCACAACTCAAAGATTGTGGGGTTGATAAATCTAAGGAGGAGAAACAAATTCTTCTCACCACTCTCTCCAAACTTGGTCCTGAATTATTTTTGTTCATTTCCACATTCCATTCAGTCAGATTTGTCTCTCGAGCCACCTAGAAGATGCCTTCTCTTGAGGAATTTATCGAATCCCTGACACAAGATCAAACCAAGCTCATCAACATGGGAAAAATCAAAGGCCCAAAGGTGCATGCACTTACTGTGCAAGATGTCAGCCATCAATATCATAAATATAAAGATAAATAAAAAAGGAAATCTCATGCACATCCGAAGAAGGAAGGGTACACAAAACCCTTCACTGATTCCTCTGGATCCAAAGGTGAAAAGGGAAGAAAAGGGGAGAAATGCACGTACTGTCACAAAGGATTCCATCCAGGATCTGCATGCATGAAAAAAGAAGAAGATCTAATGTCTCAAATACTTTAGCAAACCAACCTTTGAGATTGCATCCCCGATGGTGAATAGAAGAAGAATCCATAAGATCCAAATGCCAAGAAAGGAAATTCTATCCATGCCTTGATTTCCATAAAATCCTCTCTCGATGTTTGGATCGTAGATTCAGGAGCATCACATCACATGGATGCCTCAAACGAAATATATTCTTCATTGGATGCATGCAAAGTTCCTCCTATTTTGATGGGGGACAACTCTTCATTCAAAGTCACCGGCAAAGGAAGGATTGAACTCACCAATAGAAGCTTCGAGAATGTGTTGCACGTTCCCATACTTTCCATCAACCTTCTCTCCGTGTATTAGATGACGAATTCCGGAATTGGAAAGAAATTCATATTCACACCAAATGTTGTGGACATCTATGACATACAAACCAACTCCAGGGTTGCTACCGGTAAGGTAATTCATCAGTCTTGATTGTATACATTTTCTGAATTCATTGAACCATATTCTGCTTTACTGCTTACTCATGTTGATGAAAGTAGTAGGATATGGCACGAAAGGTTTGGACATTTGAATTATAGATACATGCAACATCTTAGGAATAAAATATTGGTTTATCGTCAACCAAACATCCATTTCTCCAAGGGAGTATGTGAGGGATGTGTTCTCAAAAAACACCCTTAAGAGAAATTCAACAAAGGAAAGTCTCAGAGAGCTTCCGCTCCTTTAGATGTGATCCACAGTGACCTTATGGGTCCTTTTCCGCATCCATATATCAACAAAGTAAGGATTTTTCTCATTTTTGTTGATGATTTCTCACGTTTTACATGGATTTACTTTCTTAGGAAAAAACATGAGGTGTTTCAACACCTCAAAGATTTCAAAGCCCTGGTTCTGACACAGTCCAGAAAAAAAATCAAAGTCCTCCGAGCTGATAATGGGGGAGAGTATGTCAATCATGAGATCCATAATAATTTCCATGAGGCAGGGATTCAGTTACAACACACAGTTCCCTATACTCTGTAGCAAAACATCATTGTTGAGCGGAAAAACAGATCTCTAAAAGAGATGGCATCCTGCATGTTGCATGCAAAATCACTACCACAGAGACTATGGGATGAAGCACTTAATTATGAAACATACATCCAAAACAAATCTCCCCATAGATCTGTCAAGGATAAGACCCCCTATGAGGCTTGGAGCGGACTCAAACTAGAAGTGACAGAGTTTTGCATTTTCAGTTCATGTGCATGGTGTTAACACAAGGATTTGCAGACTTTTTCTTAAAAATCAGATAGAAATTGAGGTTTACCCTCAATTGCATTATGGTGTAAATCATGTGGCATTATGACCATGATTTCCATAGGGAAAATGAAACGATTGGAGGCCTAAGCATCTCAAGAACCCTCTCTCCACCTATCACATCTCCCTTCCCGATACCTCCTCTGACCTCCCAACACCTGTCCCACTCACATTCCAATCTCCCTTACACGTCACCTCCTCCCCACCTATCACACCTACCTTGTTCCTCTTCCACCTCTGCCTTTCCCTTGTTACCTCAACCTCGTCCTAGCTTCCACTCCCCCCAACTGCTTCCTTCCACACGATCGTTGCTCACTCGTTGGGCCATGCGAGTTTTCACCAAGCACCTCACTCAACATCACCCCTACACATACACTATCATATTCCCACCTGCAATTCTCGCATTGGTCACAGAAAAATACCATTCATGGCCTCGAGTCGTCAGGATGGACTCGCAAAAGTCATTGGCACCATATGAGAATAGTTATGGGTGTCAGGCCCAATCCTAATCCCAATGAAGATAGTTATTGAATATTGTGGGAAGTTGTAGAGACCTCGCTTCATCCCATAAATGGAAAACGTTGTAGAGAGCATCCATGAAGGCGCACTTATGATCTGAAGCTTCCTTATGGGAAATTTTTCCTGTAAATAACATAACTATGCCTGGCTCGCGTCTAACATCATGAGGTATGCACAACCTGACAGAGTGGGTGTCGATTGAAGGCTTTTAAGGCAATGGTCTGATTACATTCCTGGTGGTTGCAACATTTTAGTATATATAGGCAGTTTTGATATTTTTTTAAGGTCGAATGGTTGATCTAGGCTCCCTACTATTGTAATATTTTGATTGAGAACAATTGGTTCTCTAGTTATGTATTTTCTTTTTGAGACATTTCGATTTATATAAGTCAACTTTCTTACTCCATATTATTTTCCTTTGATACTCAGAGAGTTCATGTTTGATTGATTCATGTGGATTGTTGTAACTGTATTATTATAAATGTTTGATTATAGTAATGTTATGATTTATTTCAGCTTCCTTGAAATTTGAATCCAGGAGGACCTTGGGTTTAAGTTTTTCCTCCTTACACTGCTGGAAAATATGATGTTCATAACAGACCTCTACACCTTTCTCACAAAATCTTCCCCTTACTCACCCTTACTCCAACTTACTGACTGAAGTTGATTCAAGACCTCAATGGATGGTGCATTCTAGTCCAGATTTCTGAGTTAGAATGTTATTATTATTGAGTTTTCTCCATTTGACCACTCAAAAATCAATTACCCGTGACATATAAACTGATGGGTACTCGGCTTAACTTCAATGCAATATGAAGGTGACTTCTAGTGATAACATTTCTGGCACCGTTGCTTGAGAACGAATTGAAGACATTTCCATGGGATAGAACGATAAAGAAACTTTGATTCTGAAGGTGCATCAGATATTAGTACCGTTGAAGATTGCAACTTTCACGTGGCGACTCCATTGTTTTAGTTATGGCTCCTAAAGGAAGACATACGAGGTACACTTCACTGCTGCCTCTAGCAACATCTAAAGATGACCCAGAAAAAATTTTCAGAAAAGGGAAAGATCGCTCAAAAAGGTACCTCTATTGTTGTATCATGTTTTTTTTTGATAATTTGCATAGTCCCTCTTTACAAACTCCAGTAACTGTTTCTGATTCTCTTATTATACAAACTGCTAGAGTTTCAAGAAGTCTAAGTTTTGGGAGTTTTCCTACCGATTTCTCCCCTCCTATTGTTGGTTTGGAAGAAGACATATTTGACACCCCTTTCTCCCCCGAAGTTGTGAAGTGGAAGGAGAGATATTTGACCTTAGAAGACTTTCCTACTCCTCATATTAGAATTTTTGTAGTTGCGGAAGGGGAGACTTCTATCCCCTCAAGCCCCTTGTCTTCAACTCCCAGGAACATTGTCCCAGTTTCACATAGCCCAACTCCATCCCCTCCTGGTTCTCCTCTTGTTCACACTCCAATGGCAGGAGCCAATCACCCTAGAAATAGGATGGAAGCTATAATAGCTGCTAGGTATGCCCCTTTTGTTTTGCCTCAGCATTTGAATTCCCTCCCAGTGGATCGCTACATTAAGAATTTACCCAAGTTCACAGGTAAGGGAAACATAATTACAGAGGAACACCTTGAAGCCTTTTACAGTTTTACATATTGTCATGTCATCATGGATGCAGATGTATGGATGAGGATTTTTGTTCATAGCCTTGAGGGTGAGGGTAGGAAGTGGTTTAGGGCCTTGCCTCCTAGATATATTTATGGGATTGAAGCCCTAGACGAAGCCTTATTAAATAATTAAGGGGGATAGAAAGGATTCCTTTACTATATTACAGAGTTTGGATCACTGAAGAAAAAGGAAGGGGAATATGTTTTTGACTGCTCAATAAGATTTAATAAAATTTATAGCAAAATTTCCAATGAGGTTAAGTCTACATAAACCTATGCAAAGATTACTTATTCTAGTTCTTTTGACCCTGATTTCTGCCTCCTATTAAGAGAAAGTACAGATACCTCATTGGCTCATATGAAAGATGCAGCCATTGAAGTAGAATCCAATATTATGGAAAATGATTAGCTTAGGAGCAAGGCTGACAGGGATAGAAGAAGGGGAAGGTATGAAATTTCAACCTCTTCCTTTGCTGCCCACCCTCAAGATGATGAGCTTACAAAATTAGTAAAATCTCTTTCTGTTGATATGGATAAGGTAAAAGTTGAAGCAAGACAAACCTATATAAATACTCAAAATGCTAATAATAGAGGTACCTTCAAGAGACCTACTAATGCTCCTCAGATACTTCCAAGAGAGCCCAGAAAAAGAGGAAGGGGTGATCAAAGGATCCAAACCCCTTTACAAAACAGCCTTGTAGATGAAGAGGATGAAGAGGATGAAGAATATTATCCTGAGGTCCATTTCTTAGGTGAAACCCCTCCATCCACTCACTTGACCAAGTCTACATATGGGGGGTCCTTGATGGATAATCAAATAAATAAATTAAGTAAGGGTGAGAAGGCAAAAGAGAATCCTATTAAATATAATCTAAGATCTAAAAAGAAGGGGGGAAAGACTGATGATTCAGATCAGCCCTCAAAAATAGAGAATTATTCCAAGGCTATGACAGTTGGAAGCAAGAAAATGTACACTCAAAACCCCCCAGTTTTGATTGAGGATCCTACCTCATAAGTCAAGGAGATTCTGAAATCTCCATCTTCCTTAAGTTTTGAAAATGAAATCCAAAAAATCAAGATCCATGTACCATTTTTGGAACTGATAAAAATTGAAGAATTTAGGTAGTGTCATTCCAAAGTGTTGTTTCGTAAAGCCTCCTCAAAAGCCACTTATTCAGTAAATCTGCAAAATGAAAATCCAACAGTCATCTTAGGTCCTTTGATAGAATATAGAGATGATTTGTCCCCTCCCTTGTATACATCATTGAACATACATGATAAAGTGTTGCATAATTGTTTGTTATACTCAGGGGCATCTCATAATCTCATGCCCAAAACAATCATGGATGAACTTGGATTAGAGATCACAAAGGCCTACCATGACTCATATTCCTTTGAATCTACGAAAGGGAAGTATCTTGGGGTCATCAAATATTTGGCTGTGACCTTATTTCAGTTTCCAATGAAAAGTGTGGTCATGGACATTGTAGTGCCTGATGTTCCCCCCAAGTTTAACATGCTATTGTCAAGATCTTGGATAAAAAGGCTTGGGGGAACATTACAAATGGACCTCACATATGCCATCATTCCTATATTTGGGGGTGAGCATAGAAGAATTTACAGGGAAGCTCAGTTGGCCTACATCATTAGTGATGAAGAAGACCCCACCAAGCATCCTATTTTTTCTATTGACACTAATTTGGGATGTAGCCTATTGCAACTCACTCATGCTCCTGAAAACCCTCTTAAAATCAGAAAATAGTCCATCACTTCCTATGAAACCCCTCCTCCAACTACCCCTATTTGGAAGATGTTCTTTGATGGATCCTCTCCTAAGGAAGGTGTTGGTTCCAGAGTGGTCTTTGTTTCACCTTGTCAAGAGACTATACCTTTGTCCTACAAGCTAGAATTTGAAACTACAAATAATGTGGCAGAGTATGAAGCTCTTGTTTTGGGTTTAAGGGCTACAAAAGACATGGGGATTGAAGAGCTATCAGTATTTGGGGATGCAGAACTAATTATTCATCATATTAGAAATATTTATCAAGCCAAAAACCCTAGGATTAAGACTTACAGAAATGAAGTATGCCACCTAGTTGACAATTTCTTCCTAGCTTTCAACATTTCATTTATTCCAAGAGAGGAGAATACCCTGGCTGATTCTTTGGATGTTTCAGAAATCCATTTCAGAGTCCCATTGCCACCGAAACTCAAGTATGATGTAGGGGTGAAATATAGACCCTTTGTACCTCACAATATCAAGCATTGGAAGGTGTTTTAGGATGATAATGAGATCAAAAAGTTTCTTGAGTCTGTTGATGAGTTCTCTGCATTACATATTGATCAGGATCATGATTTTGAAATTCGTCCTCATGCTGATGTATTTTTAAATAAAATTGCTAATCGCGATATTGTTCAGCTGCCTAACAAACACATTCTGAAGGGACTAGTTCCTTTAGAAAGGTTGTTTGATGGGAATGATGTGGCATTAAAGGTTAAAGGCTCAGCTGATGATGCTGATATAACTGAGTACAATATCGGTACACAGAAAGATCCCAAATTTGTCAAGTTGTCAAGCAGCTTGTCAAGAGAGAAAAGGGCCAAATATGTTGAGTTGTTGAAAGAGTTCATTGATGTGTTTTCTTGTACATATAAATATCTCATGGCATATGAAAAAAATAGCATTGAGCACAAGATCCCATTGAAGGAAGTGTCCAATCCATTTAGGTAGAAGTTGAGACAAATAAATCCTATGATGCTTCCCATTATGGAGAAAGAAGTAAAAAAGATTTTGGATGCCCAGATTATCATTCCTTTGAGGTATTCTGAATGGATAGCCAACTTGCTCCCAGTGAGAAAGAAAAATGGAGAAATCAGGCTTTGTGTGGATTTTCGAAATTTGAATAGAAGATCTCAAAAAGATAGTTCCCCCTTGCCCAAGATGGAAAACATATTACAGAGGGTGACAGGGGCATCTAGAATGTCTATGATTGATGGATTTTCTGGCTACAATCAAGTCTTTGTCTTGCCTAAAGACAGAGATAAGACAACCTTCACCACTCCTTGGGGTACATTCATGTACGCTAAGATTCCCTTTGGATTGATAAATGCAGGATAAACTTTTCAGTGAGTCATGTACATATATTTTATTGGAGAGAAGGAAAATTTTGTAGTCGCTTATTTGTATGACATAAAAATGTTCTCACAATCTGATAAAGAAAATTATGATCATCTGAAAAGAGTCTTCTTGAAATGTAGAAGATTTGGCCTCTCTCTAAATCCAAAAAAATCATTATTTTCCATGAAAGAAGGGAAATTATTGGGAACATTGTGTCAGCTGAGGGAGTAAGGATTGATTCAAGCAGGGTAGAAACTATCCAAACTTTGTCACTCCTTAGATCCAAGAAAGAAGTTCTGTCTTTCTTGGGGAAAATTAATTTTTTGAGAAGTTTTGTTTCAAATTTTGTTGAGTCGGTAAAATTGATCACAACCATGCTGAGGAAGGGAAATGAGATCAAGTGGACTTCTGAAGCTCATAATTCTTTCAATCATTTAAAGAAGGCCTTGACTGAGGCACCTGTTCTTATCAATCCTTACTACTCCAAGGAGTTTTTGATTTTCTCTTTTGCTTCATTTGACACAGTAGTTGATGTTTTATTGCAGAAGAATGTTGAAGGTTTAGGGAAGCCCATTTCCTTTTTCACTAGGGCACTGAGAGATGCTGCAATAAAGTATGACATCATGGAAAAATGGGCCTATGCTTTGGTTAAATCTCTCAAAGCTTTTAGAGTTTATGTGCTACATTCAAAATTCATTGCATATGTCGCTTCAACTTCTGTGAAGGAGATCCTCATTCAGCCTGACATAGATGGAAAAAGGAGCAAGGGGATTGCCAAGATCCTTGAATTTGATCTTGAAATAAAGCCCACCAAATTGGTTAAAGGCCAAGGTTTAGCTAGGTTGTTGGCTGAATCTAATTACAAAGACTTGCAGGTCAATTTCATCAACATTTATTTAGAGAATCAGTAAGCTAATTTGTCTGATGAAGATCCTCATGTCACACCCCCATTGGTAGGATGCACTTGGTACAAGGACATTATATTTTTCCTACAGAAGTTGCAGCCTTCTAATGGCATGGAAAAGAGAAAGGTAAGAGCTTTAAAGCTCAAATCAATTAGATATTGTCTCATTGATCAAGTCTTATATTGGAAATACCCTTTAGGAGTGTTATTGAGGTGTATAGACCCACATGAAGCCCAAAAGATCATGCATGATTTTCATGACAGTTTATGTTGGGGGCATCACTTCTGGAGAACCACATCCTACAAGATTCTTAGGGCTGGATATTTCACTGATGTTTGTTCTAAAATCAGGGCTTGTGTTAACTGTTTGAATTTCTATGGAAATATGCAGCTCAAGTCTTTGCCATTGAAGCCTGTGGTAGCTTCACGACATTTTCAACAATGGAGCCTAGATTTTATTGGGGAAATACACCCTTGTTCAAGTGGTCAGCATAGATGGATCTTGACTTCCACATACCACTTTACTAGGTGGATAGAAGCTATCCCCATAAGAAATGCTTCCCACAAAGTAATCATTTAATTTCTTGAGGATATTGTGGCAAGATTTGGTTGTCCAAACATAATTGTCACTAATAGTGCTTCAGCTTTTAAGGATGAACCATTGATTAAGTTTGGTGAATAGTTTGGAATCACATTGATTCACTCTACTCCTTACTACCCCCAAGAGAATGAACTGGTAGAGTCCTCTAACAAGAGCCTTATTAAGATCATCAAAAGATTGTTAGAGGACAATGATAAAGCATGGGATTCAAAGCTCAAATTTTCTCTATGGTCTGACCGAGTGACAAGAAAGATATCTCTTGGTGTCTCTCCTTTCCATCTTGTGTATGGATTTGAGGCCATATTTCCTTCTCAGCTCTCCTTGCCAATGGAAAAATTATTTCAAGACTACTAGGGAGAACCAGATGATATGATTAGAAGAATACAACAGTTGGTAGAAGTGCAACAGACTAGGGAGAAACTACTGGACAAAGAACATGACCATCAACAGATGATCAAGGAGGCCTTTGATAAGAAGGTAAACAAAAACGATTTCCAGCTGGTAGATCTAGTACTCAAGTGGGATGCACCTAAACAAGATAAAGGCAAGCATGGTAAATTTGAGGCCTTATGGATCAAACCCTTCAAAATTTTTGAGGTTTTTTCAAATAACACTTACAAGTTGCAGGATTTGGAGGATACTGAAGTTTTTGGTAGCCCTGTAAATGGGCATTTTATGAAGAATTTTTTTACTTAAGCCATGAGTGGCTTCCCATGTCATTGTAAATATCATTTTTCTTTTGTTTTTGGTTTTTATAAGTGACTCCACAACCCAATACTAAGGCACTAAAACTGCAAAAGGAGTTCTTAGAGCCTCACAAGGAGGTCTTTATCCCCCATGGAGAATATATGTTAACACAAGGATCTACAAATTGTTTCTTAAAAATCAGACATAAATTGAGTTTTACCCTCAATTGCATTATGGTGTAAATCATGTGGCATTCTACCCATGATTTCCATAGGGAAAACAAAAATATTGGGGGCTTGAGAAACTCAAGCACCCTCTCTCCATCTATCACATCTCCCTTCCCGATACCTCCTCTCACCTACCGACACCTGTCCCACTCACATTCCAATCTCCCTTACATGTCACCTCCTCCCTGCCTATCAAACCTCCCTCATTCCTCTGCCACCTCTGCCTTTCCCTTGTTACCGCAACCTCGTCCCAGCCTCCGCTCCCCGCAATTTCTTCCTTCCACACGGACGTCGCTCACTCGTTGGGCCATGTGAGTTTTGTCCAAGCACCTTGCTCCACATCACCCCTTCACATACACTATCATATTTCTACCTGCAAAGATCGCATTGGTCACATAAAAAGACCATTCATGGCCTCGAGGTGTCAGAATGGACTCACAGAAGTCATTGGCACCATCTGAGAATATTTATGGGTGTCTGGCCCAGTCCTAATCCCAATGAAGAAAGTTATTGAAGATTGTGGGAAACAATTGAGACCTCGCCTCATCCCATAAATGGAAAATGTTGCAGAGAGAAACCATGAAGGCACACTTAAGATACAAATCTTCCTTATGGGAATTTTTTCCTATAAAGAACATAACTATGCCTAGATCTCTTTTGACATCATGAGGTCTGCACAACCTAATAGAGTGGGCACCGACTGAAGTCTTTGAAGGAAGTGATCTTATCACATTCCTATTGGTTGCAACATTTTAGTATATATAGGCAATTTTGATATTTTGTTAAGGTCGAATGGTTGAGCTAGGATCCCTATTATTGTAATATTTTGATTGAGAACAATTGGTTCTCTGGTTATGTATTTATTTTTTGAGACATTTTGATTAATCTAAGTCATCTTTCTTACTCCGGCTTATTGTCCTCTGATACTGAGAGAGTTTATGTTTGATTGATTGACATGAATTGTTGTAATGGTATTATGATAAATGTTTCATTATAGTACCGTTATGATTTCTTTCAACTTCCTTGAAATTTGAATCCAAGAGGACCTTGTGTTTAAGTTTTTCCTCTTTAGGTTGCTAGAAAATATGATGTTCATAGCATACCTCTACACCGTTCTCACTAAATCTCCCCCCTACTCACCCTTACTCCAAATTACTGACTGAAGTTGATTTAAGACCTCAATGGTTGGTACATGCTAGTCCAGATTTGTGTGCTAGAATACTATTATTATTGAGTTTTCTCCATTTGACCACTGATGGGTACTCGACTTACCTTCAATGCAATCTGAAGGTGACTTCTAGTGCTAACACATGGGCCTGGATTCCCTCTAAAAAGAGGAAGGCACTTGATCCACAAAGAACTGAGTGTATTTTTGTTTGACACCCCAACGGTGTGAAGGGATATAGACTTATTTATATTTCCTTGGATCAGATCATCATTGAGAGAAGTGTCCAATTCGAGGAAAGTATATCGCATGTACCTCAACAGCCACATGAGGACACCTTCATTCTTCCACCTATGTGAGATGATGAGCATGAACATGTCAAATCCTATTCAGATGAGAGTTTTGAGTGAGAGGACTCAGATGATTCAGATACAGAGTCAATACAATCATATGAATATGCAGAGGCCCAAGTGGGAACATACTACTCTTTAGGATGCAGGGGATCTTGTTGGTGATCCAGCGGATACTAGGAGGACTCAATCTGATTTCGAGGAGCCTCCTGTTGCACTCATTTCCACTGAACCATTTCCCTTCAGGCATATTTTCTTGGTTCAGTATTCAGATCCACAGTCTTATGGCAAGGCTGTTGGAAATCACTCTTGGGAATCCGCCATGTAGGAAGAGTACAACTCCCTCCTTGAGAACCAGACTTGGCATTTGGTTCCCCTTCCTTTTTGGAGGAAACTTTTTAGATGTAGATGGGTCTACCACACCAAGAGAACAACGAATGGACAGATTAGAAGATACAAGGATATGCTTATTTCCAAAGGCTTTAAGCAGGTGCATGGAATTGACTATGATGAGACCTTCACTCCAGTAGTGAAGATGGATTTCATACAATTGGCACTTTCCATTACGACAACCAAGCGATGAGAAGTCCATTAGATGGACGTGAAGAATGCATTTCTTTATGATGATCTCTCTGAGGATATCTATATGGAGCAGCTCCAGGGATTTATGTAGGACTCATCTTTGGTCTGTCGACTAAAGAAGTCCCTTTATGGCCTCAAGTAGGATCTAAGGGCATGGTATGCCAAGATGGACTCCTACCTATTGTCACAGAACTTTGTACATTGTAAATCAAACCCAAATTTCTAGATTCTCAGGACGATTGATTCACTTCTACTCTTAGTTTTGTATGTTGATGATTTGCTAATCACCGATTGCTCGAATTCAATGATTGTTGCATTCAAGAGGAATCTACATGATAGTTTTTTTATGATGGACATGGGTCTGCTACACTTCTTCCTTTCACTCAAGATCAGTCAGGATGCATTAGGAATCAAACTGTCTTAGGCCAAGTATGCACAAGATATCCTTGAGAGATTTTACATGACATACTGTAATTCTTCTTCGACTCCTTTCCTATCGGGATTCAATCTTGAAGTTGGCAGGGACACTCCATTTGTTGAAAACACACAATATAGACAATTAGTGAGGATCTTGTTGTATCTCACACACTCCAGATCATACATGTCCTATGCAGTTGGCACAATTTCCAGGTTCATGTAGGAGCCACATGAGCTACATTGGAATGTTGCAAAGTGTATCCTTCGATACGTACAGGTCACCCGCACCTTTAGGATTCATTATGAAGAAAAATCTACATTAGATCTCATTGGGTTTACTGATTCTGACTGGGCTGGTGATATCACTAATCGCAAGTCCACATTTGGTTACTCACTCAGTCTTGGTTCCAGGCCTATCTGTTGGTCGAGAAAGAAGAAGGATGTTATTTCTCTTTCTTTAGCCAAGGAAGAGTACAAAGGGGTAGTTAACATAACCATTTAGGATATGTGGATACAACATTTTCTCACTGAGTTGGGCATTCATTTTCATCAATCGATCGTCATATGGTGTGTAAAACAGAGAACTCTAAAGTTCTGCAGAGATCTAGTTCAGAGGTAGCAAAGGAAGCACATCGAGATCCCCATGAACTACATCCAAGACTTAGTACACGAGGGTATCATCGACCTATAATTCTTTCCTTCATTAGAACATACGATAGACATCTTCACCAAGACCTTCACTAAGTAGAAGTTCCATTCTCTGTGAAGTCATCTTGGAGTGAAGGACACAATTTCCTAGAAAATGTCATTTATTCTTTTTACATACATTGTAGCTTGAGGGTGGGTTTTTCCCTCTTTCCTCACTTAATTTCAGTGTATCTTTTGTATTTGGGTACCTAACATGGCCTCGTTTTCGAGACCCATTCTTTATTTTCACCATAGTGATGTTCAGGAGGGGTGTTGGAGTTACTTCATTAGTCATTATTAGTCATTATTAGTCATTCTTTATTAGTCATTTATCGAGTCTCGTATTTTTTAGGAGAGAATATTCCACCTAGAGAATATTCACTTCAACTGACACTTTAGTTTGACTAGTTGATTTGAGTCTAGATGTTGCATTGGTTTTATCACCATGCAACATTGGGATCATCACCAGATCGGTGCATTAACCTTGATTCCCTGATGTACTCCTCACTACACTGTGTTTGAGTCAGTTGACCGAAGACTGGTTGACTAATTAACTCAGCTAGGTGGAAGTTCACTCCCATAACTTCCTCAGAGACTACACTAGGTGACAGGTCACTCCCGTAACTATTGGTGTGTGTCTATATCACTCTGTACCACCACTATGGCACATTGGTTCTCCTCCATTGTGCATTGGTTGAGTTATACAGAGTATATCATGTGTAAATTATTCATTACTCAATACAATTAATGATAATTCTTTTATTCTTTCTCTCCTTCTTCTTCTTTTTAAATTTCTCTCTACAAGTGTGTGTAGTATTTTCTAGCTAGATCTATTATGTGCATGTTCAACACATTTACACTTGGAACCTCTTTCTTATCACCTAAATTTCACTCATGAGAGACATTTAGATGACTGTTCAAAAACATCATTAGTGGGCTCAAATACAACATAATAAAACCACCTCATGGCTACTTTACATAACCTCTAAAAACAAGAAATAATCCTTTGAAAGTGGGCTTTATAATACTTGTGTGGATTTCTTTCAGTGACACTCACGAGACTTGTGAGGGATATCCTTCGAAACCCATGGAACTCTATTTAAACAACTGATATCGACCTCTTTGTCACTATTAAAGTATAATATTGGCTAAGGTGGCTCCAGGTTGATGTACAAGAGAAATTTGAACTCTCATCCCATTAGTGATAAGTAATTCACCTACCCCCCTCCACCCGCAAAGCCTATTTCAAGCATTAGGAACCCATTTGGAATCAATATTTGTCACATTCAACCTAGTTCCTCATGTAATTAAAAAATTCCCTCTAAATGAAGGGGCGACATTTGAAGAAGAGAATAATTTCAAGGTTATGCTCGAGGAATGATATTGGATATGATAATCTCTACCATCCATTTCCCTCATGATGTTTTGTGTTCTTTCCTCATAGAACAAAAACTTCACCATTCACCATAATCAAAGTCGGTTTTCAAAAGGTAGAAGTACCCATCCCAAGAAGAGTATTGGATCCCATTTGCATCCAACCATTCTCCCTAGTTGTTGTTACTCATTTTATTCTTTTTGATTGGATTAATATATGAGTATTGTTTTGACCCTCCAATTTCTAGTGTTTAAATGACATTCTTGGGGATAAATTTGTAGTTTACTTGCATGCATGATTTCTTGTTTTATTTTTCTATGGTAATACTCTTGCTCTTGTCCGAAAACTAACAATTGTGTATTTTTTAGTTTATAATCTAACTTAACGAAGGGTTTTTCTCACCAATGAAATAAAATCCCCAACACACTCTTAAAGAATCATCTTTTATTATATCGAAACTATAAATTCTCGTTGAAAATTTCCACCACATGTATTAACTGTATTCAATGCCAATAACCTGCAAGGAGGCGTTCTTGATTTTTTTTTGTTGTACTGAATATTTGGTATTTCAAAGTATTATTTAGCTTCATTAATGTAGGCCACACATTCTCTTTATTTTTCATCAAATTTTGATAATTCTAGCTCTACCATCATTAGATATATATTTGTTGACTTGCATAAGAATGTGGCATGATGATTGTTAAGCCATGTGTGGATATACTCAACTGTGGATTAGTGATATTTGTGTTTGGTTCATTTTTTGGTTATTGAATGAGTTTTAATAGAACATTCATTCTTTGTTTCTTCTCATCCTTCAGTGCATACATTCTTGTGATGATCTATTTCCTGAAATTATGTGGTATTTCTTGTTTTAGCTTGTCATATTTCTTTGTAATCTGTTTCTTTAGATTTTGTAGCTTTTGGGGTCACTCCAAAGGTGTTTTCACCTTTCTAGGAGAACACTAGGTTTTATATCCCTTTGGTGATGCTTCATGGACATATGTTTGTCTTATTTTGAGTGGTTGTTTGACCTTGGTTATAGTAATGGCATGGCACCATTACCTAGGAGGTTGTTAGCTTAATGAGCATGTAAACTAACCCATTAGGTGCACATAATGGGGGATTCAGTTTCTTAATCATAGAGATACCTACCTAGGAGGACGGAAGTTGGCCTCTTGGAGGAGGAAACTTATCCCTTGGAGCTTGGGACCATGTGAAACACTGTATGGAGGTTGGAAAATTAGCTTGAGGATGCTAGGGTTGAGGATTGTACTTATTGAAGGTTGGTGATTGACTAGGAGAAATATGTTGAGGTAGAGCATTGAAGCTTTGTAACTGCATTTGCATACATGATAGTATAATTGTGCACATGACATGGCATGTGGCACATAGTTAGAGGAGGAATGTCTTGTATGAATAAAATTGGATAAGAAACCACCATGGAAGAGGGAGTATTGGAATAACATCTTGTTGGAGAGTGCACCATATTTGAGGATGGACATTGATCCCAAGATCATATGGGGTGTGTTTCATTTTTGGGATTGGATAAAACTTAGTTTCACACATATGCATCCTTGTATGTAGATTTCTCCATGTGGGGTTAGCTTGTTGGTTACTAGTAGGGAAATATTTCCTTATTTTAGCTTAGCCTCCATCACCTAATTTTAAATATAAAGGTGGAGAGATATCTTCTATTCATTTATTGTCATAATTTCACTCTTCTTTATACTTATATCAAGGAGATATTAGAGCTCATGAGTAATTTCTAGGAGCTATATGATAATGTTCATGAGGAAACCCTAGGAAAAGATAAGGATACAGAGATATGTCTTGGATGTTCATTGAGATATTTATCTTATGTTATGCTATGATTTACTTGCGTGATGCTAGGGATTTTTCTGTATACGTAAACCCTAGAGCATAAAAATGGTATTGAAAGAGTGGAATACCTAAGGTTTGAGGATTCAAACCCTACGATGGGTGTGTAGATTTGGTGGCTAGCATTGGAGTTGTGTTGCCATGTATTTGTGTGATGTAACATAGATAAGGTTTTCAAACCCTAAGGAATAAAATCATTTTAGTGTTAAGATCTTGTGGGATGCAAGCTTGTTTTTGTTAATTTATTTCGCAGGTAGATAGTTACAAAGAAAGGAAAGGAGAACTTGATTTTTCCTTTTTTAATCCAATGTTTATTCCCTTTGATGCAAGGTCCATCATCAAAGAGAGAAAAAAAAACTAATGCATTTGAGGAGATCAATGATTAATGAAAGACGACCAAATATGAATAATAATGATTACAATTTAATTATCAATTTCTCAATGTAAAGGTCAGCTTGAAACTATGAATAGAGGGGTAAAATCATGAATGTGAGTGTCTATTTTCCTTGTTTTTTGAGAAAACAAATTAGATTTTCACAAATTCTTCAACTTTCGGTAAAGAAAAGTACGATTTTTTCTCTGAATTTCACTTTATAGTAAAAAAAAAACTTGTCAATATTTTTGTTAGCTTTCTATTGACTATTTTTCAATTTTTATTTATTGAGATATTGTAATGGCCCCTCCGTTACAACTAGGAAAAGAGAAGAATAATGGGTAATTTTTTTTAAGAATTAGGAAATTAAATTCAATACATAATTCAACAACGCATAATCAAATGAAACTATAACTAAAATAATTACAAGTATCTCATCGTCATAATGAAATAACGTCGCAACCAACGCATCAACATAATTAGTAACGAAAAATAATCAACAGATCATCACATTTAGATAATGACACATAATCAACAAGCATCATAAATGGTGACACAAGACCAACTCATCGCGATCAATTGGAATCATCAATACTTTTAATTCCTCAACTCATCACATAAATATAACATAAGATAACGTAAGGATAACATAAAGATAACATAAAGATGACATAAAGATACTACCTGCCCAACCTACCCTTCAAGGTTAGGACCTCCAAGACACATACGTAACACTCAAGCCCAGGATTAATCTGATTAATTTTGACCACTTAACGTCTCATGGTTGACGATTGTTCGGAGGAACAAGGAGGTGTATAAATCCCACTAACACAATCAAGTCAAAAGTCAACTAGCTATACCAACAACATCAATGATAATCAATGACACAATAGTGTTCTAATAACCAATCACACATCACATAAATTCCATGGTGCAAGATAATTTAATTACTAAATCAATCATTCAACAATATACGTTAAGGTGCAATGTAATCAACTTTATTTTATTTTCAAGGCGTAAAAGTAGACATCTACTTTACTTCAAGGCGCACGGTTAATCCATCATTGAATTCAACGATAATCAACATTATTTTCAAGGTGTGTGGATGACCTAATTACCGGTTAAACAAAAATAAACATCCTTCGATGTGCGCAATTAACCCATTCACTTAATCATTTACACATCAACTAACAATTGACGCAAGAGTAAACAAAATTAAAAGAATCATACATCAACATAATAAATGGTGCAACAATAATCGACTTTATTTTTAATGGAGCTAGAGATCTATATACTCCATCCCTCAAACATCAATATTTTTCAAGAAGCATAGTCATTGAAACACTCATGGAAACACTTTAAAAACTTCAAGAACCCCAAGATGTGAGAGAGGCCCAATTTGTTCTGTTGGGATACTCAAGTGACTCAGAGCCCTTCTTATTATCTACAATCAAATTGACAAATTGGAAATGTGAAAAATCTAAAAGGTTGTCTCCATTGTATTTATTGATTTAAATAAGATAAAAGGCCACATCGGATGAAATGATTTCCTTTCATAGAATGGTACTTTTCCACTATTTTTCAATTCCACACACATAACATAATGAGCTTAACTAACCTCTACTCTATAAATGATATAGAGTACAATATTTCTTCAGGTTCAAAAAATGGTTAGCAATAATCCATCATTGTGAAAATCACCTCAAAATGTTAACAAGAACTAAAAAGGATAATAATAATAAATGCTAACAAAATGAAAATATCCCAGACCGATAAGGAAGAGGTGGTGGGGAAGATTCACCATAAAGGTAGGGTTTAGACAATCTTGGGCCCAACCCAATAGAACATTCGTTGCACTATATAAAACTCTCTCTCTCTCTCTCTCTCTCTCTCTCTCTCTCTCTCTCTCTCTCTCTATATATATATATATATATATA
>JZKD02S1647943.1:237198-252748 GCA_000966675.3 Picea glauca | reverse complement strand
TATCAAGTAGATAATTGTAAAAAGGAAAAAGGCCAAGGTCTCAAGAATTAATAAGAAAAATCTGTGTGTTGTTATGGCCATCACTAGTAACAAAATTTCACTAAATCGTAAGCAATTGTGGAGGGAAAATTTTTAAGAAACAAATCTTGATGCAGGGAGAGATCCATTAAGAGTAGTGCAAAAGGGAAATACACAGGGACTGATTCCATCAAGGGAAAACAAATTCCATGAGGGAACTCTAAATTTGGGTGAAATGGTTTTAAAAAATGCAGAAACATTTAATCCACTCAAAATAATTTGGATACCATAAGGACCAACACAGATACATTCAATCCACATAGAAATAATTCAGATCCCATGAATAAAAACACACAGACATTCAATCCACTCAGAAATAATTCATATATCATAAAGACAACTCAGAGACATTCAATCCACTCAGAAATAATTTGGATACCATAAAGACCAACACAAAGACATTCAATCCACACAAAATTAATTTAGATACCATAAAGAAAAACACAGAGACATTCAATCCACTAAGAAATAATTCATATATCATAAAGACAAAGTATAGACATTCAATCCACTCAGAAATTATTCGGATACCGTAAAGACAAACACAGAGACACTAATTGAACTCAAAGAAAACTACACATGATGGAAGCTCGGAAAAATCCTTGGGGAAAAATGAAGAGAGGAAAAAAAATGTATAAAATTGCTAGAAAGAGGAAGGCACAGAGCTGAGTCTCATCCCAAAAACTCAGAGTAAAAAAAATTATAAAATCATTGAGCAAGAGGAAGGCACATTGGTCAGGCTTGTCCCCAAAATGTAGAGTAAAAATTATAAAATCCCTGAGAAATCTCCTGGAAAAATAAAGGGAAAACACAGATAAGAATTTTTTGAAGTTGAGAGAGGATTCTTTCAATTGTAGAGGAAACTAAAAATCACCTAGATCTTTATGAATTTAGGAGAGGATTTAAAATCTATTAAAAAATTGTAGAGGTTACATTTAATTCGCATAGGGAAAATGAAAACATCATAGATATTATGAAATTAGTAGAGGATTTAAAATATATTAAACAATTTCCAAGCCATTTTATTCTAAATACATCTTACAAAAACAACATGGACCATCTATATTCTAATGACATCTCACAAAAACAAATGTTGGAACCAATGTTCATTCAACGAAGTTTAGAACATGTACATCTTAAATATGAATACAATACAATTCTCAATAAAATACCGTACCTGATGATGAGAAGTCGAATATGTTCTCCCGTTCTTGCGCTCCATACAAATCCCTACTTCCTAACTATGGATAATTCACCAGTACCTCCTAGCCAACACTAGGGGTACTCTTCTTCACCCTTAGCTCCCTGAGTTGCAAAGAGGCAATGCACAAACAAAACCAAAATCCTTTAGCTCCCAACTCACCTCGCAAGGTAGATCCACCACTCTATTTCTCTCAAGTTGGGTATCCCAACTCTCAGAAGTAAACCTAGTCATACTTTCTGCAACATAACCTTACTCATAACCCATGTCATCCATTTCTCCGCTCAACCATTTGTTTTATATAATTTCCTTAGTGACAACTTTCCATTTTCACAATTGATTCATTTTTTTTTAATTTTAATTAAAAATTATTTCCCCCGTACACTTGTCACCCGTTCCATTAGTTGCACCAATAAATACATAATTTAATTTAATTAAATGTTAAATTCCCTCACCCATCCTAAAGGAGCTCCTAAAATCACTCCTAGATGTCCCTTTATTCCCTTTATTTCCTATTTATGACTGGTGCCTTTCTAAAACGGAGTTGAGTTAAAATAGGAATGCTCTCTAGTTAGACTATACTCTAGACACCCTTCTATGCTTACACATTATTGTATTCTTTATTCCTTTCTTATTTTAATTTGTAATTTGGTATTTACTTGAACAATGTGTATTAAATCTCTCTTTAAATTTGTTTTATTTTTTTATTGATTTCTTAAATTGATTTACTTCACCCCTCATTATTTAATTTATAAAATCAATTTTTAATCTTCTCACTAATATTAGACTTAGGCTTAGTTACATTTTTATTTGCATGATCTTAGACCCTTAGGGATTATGCTTAATAAATTCATTGTTTAGTTAATTAATTAATTCAGCATGTGCTCAATATTTTACAAGGTTTAATATTCGCTCAAAGTTTTCTAGGCCACCTAGATTCTTTGACTCATTTTTTTTTTTAAATTTTGCAAAGTGCCCTTCAAGATGCACTCAATGATCTACAGGTACCACTCGCCTTGGATTCAAATTTTTAATTTCACGACCTGCCCTTCAAGACGCACTCCGAGCTCCAAGGGTGCCACTCGCCTTTGACTGGTTTTGGTAGTTTTCCAACCCTTGGAGTCAATACTACATTCAGGAAACCTTGTAAGATACTAAGAGATTCTAAGGAATAAAGACCATTCCTTATTGTGCGCCCTTTAGAAATCTTATTGAGCGACTATCTGAGTCTGCCATCATGACATCGTGGACCTATCAAACTAGGTAATCTTTAACCTACAATTCAAGTCACGGTGGGAGTGATAGTAGGCTATGTCAGGGGTGCTTCCAAACCTCTCCCTCAATATCTAGTCTATGTGCATGGCCCATTTACACATTATGTGAGTAATATTAGCAATCAATCATTAGCGTGCATCCATTAATGAAACAATGTCAATGATCCATAAAAAACATCATAATATACCCAATCATATGTCACATATGCATAAAGGAAATACTCAAACCAATCCAATCCACTCCCTGACTCGATTCAGAGTCCAAGGATGCCCATTGATGCCATTGACATCCTCAATATGTCAAGTTTCCTGCACACTCATGGGAAACTCGTCAATAACATCTATCAATACATAGATATCCAATAACATAACATCATAATCCATCAACATCATCATAAGAATCCATAAGCGAAACAAACAACATATACTAAAACGGGATCACTTGCACGCAAGTGTCCTCAAAGAATAAGTCAATAACATGTGCTCACAACAATAGGATGTTACATACACCCCCTATTGTTTTAAACTTCATCCCATAGTTTTACAATATATAAATGCAGTAAATAAATCATCTGAAGAGATCTAAAAGTATAACTATCAAATAAATATGGAAATTGTTGGCACATATCATATGCGTCCTCCCATGTAGAAGACTATGGAAAATAATTGTACCACTGGACCTTGAACTGATCGATTGTTCAACGTCATAGCTATCAAATGCGATGGTCCAGAATGCAGATTGGCTCCACCGTGAGTGCACCCTCATCCGACACCTAAAAGGAACTGATGTCAATCACATATGTAGGATCACTAACATAATGTCTCAAAAGAGATACATGGAAAACATTGTGCATATGTGTTGTGAGGGAAATCTCCTAACGGACTAGAAAATAGGGTTAGACTTTGCATACAGATATGACCTATAGAAAATATACTTTCTACCTTCGTCCCTAGACTTAAATCCCATTTCTTTTTAGTAAACACATGGCTAGATCAACCTACCTAGTTCCGAGCGTTTGATGTCAATCCCTTGTCGCACTTGATTACTTGTTCATGGTTTTCCTTTCCAATGCTAACCTACATACAAGACAAGAAACAACTACACATGCATACTACCTATAGAATAACGGGTTAGAAATTCAAACATGTACTTAGAAAATTATGAATAACTCATGAATTGGTACGGGAAAAGCATTTTCTTTATTACTTTGAATGAGTCAACTTACAAAAGTTGAGACTAGCCACCACTCTGCGAACCTAATCCTGGGCTCCTCTTCGACTATCCTCCAGCTGCTTTTCTTTGTATCTCCTTTGGCACAAGGAAGGCTAAAGGGTTGGGACAATAGGAATACGTAAATGGGCAGAGTTTCTTTGCTATGTTTTTCCTCTTCCAAATGGGACCCCTAGCCCTTCTTTTATAGGCTAGGAGAAGCTAGGTATTTGGATGAACCCTCAGCCATGCATGGCCGGGAGTTTCAGTTAACTCACCCAGAGCTATGTGTTTTGTCGGCAACTTTCCTTTTTTCATGCTTTTTTTGGTCCACGTGGGTTGTTTTAGGTCAGCGAGTGTGTACACACATGCAGTAATAGAGTAGAGCACGTGGGCCCTCATAAAAGAGGTTTTTCAAATATTTTTTAGTAGTGCTTTGGCAAAGAAGGGATCTGAGATGGCCTGATGCTAGGTAAGAATGTATGGTGCAATTTAGGGTTATAACAATATGCCTCAAAGAATCAGGAAAGGCCAGTCGATAGGCCACGGGCCCTTTCGTTTCCATAACTTCGAAAGGTCCCACCAACCTAGGAGAGAGTTTATAACCCTTCCCAAACTTAATCGAGATCTTATGCGGTTTCACCCGCAAGAAAACACGATCACCAACTTCATAATTACAATCAACGTGATGTGCATCGACATAAATATTATGTCGATCTTGTGCCTATTTAATGCCTTGTCTTATCGTTTTCACTTTTTCTTCCATTTCTTGGATCCCTTCTGGTCCTACTAGGACCATATCCTCAAGTCGGTCCCATCTCAAAGGCATATGACATGGTCGCCCGCAAACAAACTCAAATGGTTCCATCTTAATGATTATTTTATACTTGTTGTACGCAAACTCTACCAATGAAAAAAACTCTTCCCAATGCTTTTTTTGGTCCATCCTGTACACATATATTCCAATATTTGGTTCATTCTTTCTGTCTGCCCATCTATCTACGGGTGATGCATGGTACTAAAGTTAAGTTGGGTTCCCAAGGCCTCTTGGAAACTAGTCCAAAATCATATTATAAACACCCATCCTCGATCGGTATGATCCTTTTAGGCATGCCATGCAATCTCACAATCTCACTGATAAAAAATCTAGCTATGTCTGGCGCTTGATACGTCATAGGCACATGAATAAAATGTGGAATCTTCATCAGAGTGTCAAATACCATGAAAATGGAGTCGTGCCTCCTTTCCGTTAACAAAAATCAAACCATAAATTCCATCGAAATGACCTCCCATTTTGATTTTGTAATAGCGTGTGGTTGTAGTAATACTACGAGATGTTTATGTTCATCCTTCACTTGCTGACATTTCAGACACCTCACCACGTATCTAACTATGTCAGACTTCATTCCTTTCCATAAGAATAAGGGATTAAGGTGTTCCCTCATCTTCGTGACTCTAGGATGAGCCATGTACACTACTCTATGAGATTCGTTTAAGATCAAAATCCTTGATTTGTCTCTAGGTGGTACGTAAATCTGATTATTGTACCTCGTCAATCCTTCATTGTCCAAAGTATATCCTTCAAATCTAGGTAGAAACATGGTGTCTTGTCCGATATTTTCCTTAACCTCTTTATACCAGTCATCATCACATTGTATAGTTAGAATCTTTTCTCAAAGATTCGTCTAAAGAGGTATTACCAAAACTATGGATGGTCTTCGACTCAACGCATCTGCCACTTTTTTGATTGTTTCTTTTATGTAGGTATCTTAAAATCATACTTGTTAAGCAATTCTAACCAATTCCTTTGTCGAACGTTCAAGTCACTTTGCGTAAAAATGTGTTGCATACCACAATGGTCTGTCTTTAGTTCAAATTTCCGTCCAATTAGGTAGTGTCTCCACGCTCTTAGGGTATACACAATGGAAAATAACTCCAAATAATGTGTCATGTAGTTCTCCTCATGATTTCTTAATTTCCTTTAGATGTAAGTGATCACTCGACTGTCTTGCATCAAGATTCTGCTTAAGCCTTCCTTGGATGTGTCTTCAATTCCATAATCAGATTTGCTATCTTTGAAAAACCATTGACGAACCATCGATAATATCCTACTAAACCCATGAAACATACTTATGGTGCGTTCATCGGTGCAGGATATTCCATAATATCCTCTACATTTTCTAGATCCACAACGATGCCTTCGTCAGAGATAACATGCCCTAAATAATGAATCCTCGATTGATAAAAAGATAATTTCAACAATTTCCCGTATAATTTGTTCTCTCGTAAACACTATAGTACCAAGCACAAATGTTCGTCATGTTCTTTGGTTGTCCGAGAATATATCAATATGATTCAATGAATACTTGAACAAACTTGGCCAAGTATTCATAGAACACCCCATTCATCAAGCTCATGAATACCCTTGGGGCGATTTTTAGTCCAAACGATAAAATGGTAAACTTGTAATGTTGTAACCCCATATTGAATGTGGTCTTAGGAATGTCTTCCTCTTTGATCCGTAACTGGTGATATCTTGATCTCAAGTCAATTTTTGAAAAAATAGTCACGCCCTTCATTTGGTCAAATGAATCGTATATGATTGGCAACAGATACTAGTTCTTGATCGTTTCCTTATTAAATTGACAGTAGTAAATATAGAGTCTCCATGAACCATCCTTCTTCTGTATGAAAATAAAATGTGCACCCTAAGGTGACACACTTAGATGTATAAGTCCTAGGTCCAACAACTCTTTCAGTTACATTTTCAACTCCTGTAACTCAGGAGTTGACATCTGATAAGGGGTTCTTACTATCGGTTCAGTTCCAGGTTTTAAGTCGATGGTAAATTCCATCTCTCTTTTGGGAGACAAACCTGGTAACTCTTATGGGAACACATCCGCAAACTCTCTTACTACCAGAAGGTTTTCTAATCCTTTCACCACGCCCTTGGCATTCAACTCTAAGATTTCATATAGCTTGCATCCTTTGCACACTCTCTTCCGTAGTTGTAGGGAAGAAATGAACCTTAGAGAAACTCCCTGGTTTCTTCCTACAATCACTCGTCTTTGTTCGTCATCATCATTCAAACTCAACCATTTCATCTTACAATTGAGTATCACATCATGCGATTCCAACTATTCCATACCGATCACGACATTATAAGATCCTAATATTGTGACATACATGTTGGCCTTCATTACAAAATCTACTAGGTTGAGGATACAATCTGTAACCTTTCCTCTGACCGTCTTCTTGGCACTCGAAGACATTTCCACATAGCTAAACTTGTCTTGTTCGACTGCCCTTACCTTAATTATTTTTATCATTGCACCATAAATAAATCTCTTTGTAGCCTCGGGATATATAAAAATACTAAAGTTCTGGTGAGCGATGGTACTTGACATCTCGAGCATAGTGTGATGGTGCTTGGCCTGGTGGTTACTCACCACTGCATGAATCTAATGGGCCTTGCCCAAATCTCCAACTGTAGTATGTGCGGCTGACCCGACTACTCTAGCCCTCTCAACCGGATAGTTGCGCTGGTAATGTGTCTCTCCACATGTCCAACATCTAGTCTTCAGTCCAGTACTCCTCGTTCCCAAAGTAGAATTTGTCGGCCCATCATCCTGAAACCTTCGTCTGTTTTGTTGAACAAGATTAAATTGCTACTACTTTAGACGATGCTAGTACTGGTGTTGTGGTATTTTTTAGGGAGTATACTATTGTTGAGTCGGTCGACATGGTGTCATGAGCGTGAATCCTCTCAAATTACATCGAAACCCCGATGAATGTCTAGCTGGTGTTTGATGTTGTTGCACACCAAATGTCACCTGTCCTATTGGTATCGCATGAGTCCTACTTTGACCCATGCTCACCAGCTCTTCCTTAGATATGAGGGCCTTCTAGACTGCATCGTGCAACGTCTGAGGCATTAGGATCATCACCTTTTCATGAATGTTGACATTAAGGATAAACACAAACTTGTTGACCTTGAGCTTCTCAGTGTTCAGATGTCGATCATACCTAAGCAGCTCCATGAATTGGGCCTCATACTCGGTCACCGTATGAGCACCCTATCGCAAGGCATTGAATTCATTGAGTTGGCGCTCAATGAATTATTCTGAAAAATACCTCTCCCAAAACCGTTCCTTGAATAGTTCCCATGACATGTCTTCTACGACCGTGTTCAGTTGTGGTAGGAGTGTCTTCCACCATAGAAGAACACTCCCCTTCATCTAAAATACTTCCATGCGGACTTTCATGTTGGAGGTGTAGTTGCAAAGTGTGAAGCACATCTCCATGTTCTCCAACCATGCCTCGGTGGTTGCATCGTCCATGGCACCCATGAACTTGGGAAACTTAACCTTCTCGAGTTTTCTATGAACGCTTCCAGTACCATATGGGGTACATTATGGACCCTCAGATCGTATAGGTTCCTTGGCCTCATCTATGTCTAGCTCATTAATCAAGGCCTCTGACATCCTCTGAAAGGACCTCATCAATCCAACCACATCCCCCACCGCAACCTGCTCCTATCCAATTAATTTCTCTTCTCCTTGGGGGTTACACCCCTTTAACATGGATCCTACTCGAGGCATCACACCTCCCTCCATAGAACCATGTTGTCTTCCTCCATAGTGTCCTCTAACCATGATTACCTGAAGCGACACAATTCAATTTAATTAGTCATAACTTATTAATCAGGTTCTTAATATAGTGGAAGGTTTAATGATCTTAAGTCACAAGGTCGAACTTGCTTTGATACCATATGTAACGGCCCCTCTGTTATGACTAGGAAAAGTGAAGCACAATAGGTATTTTTTTTCTTAAGCATTAGGAAATTAGCGTCAACACATAATTCAACAATGCTTAATGAAATGACATCATAATTAAAATAATTCCAAGCGTATCATCATCGTAATCAAATAACGTCGCAACCAACACATCAACATAATTATTAACGACACATAATCATCACATAATCACATTTATATAATGACACATAATCAATAAGCATCATAAATGGCGACGCAATACCAACCAATCACGATCAACTCAAATCATCAATACTTTTAATCGATAAAATCATCACATAAAGATAAAATAAGATAAAATAAGGATAACATAAAGATAACATAAATATGACATAAATATACTACCCTCCCAACCTATCTTACAAGGTTAGGACCTCCAAGACACATAAGCAACACTCAAGACCAGAATTCATCCGATTGATTTTGACCACTTAAGGTCTGAGGGATAGAGACTATTTTGAGGAACAAGAAGGTGTCTACATCCCAATAACACAATCAAGTCAAAAACCAACTAGATATACCAACAACATCAATGATAATCAATGACGCAATAGTGTTCTAGTGACCAATCACACATCACATAAATTCCATGGCACAAGAGAATTTAATTACTAAATCTGAAATCATTCAAAGACATAAGTTAAGGTGGAATGTAATCAATTTTATTTTATTTTCAATGGGAAAAAGTAGAAATCTACTTTACTTCAAGGTGCGCGGTTAATCCATGATTGAATTAAACAATAATCAACATTATTTTCAATGTGCATGCATGACCTAATTACCATTTAAACAAAAACCAACATCCTTCGATGTGTGCAATTAATCCATTCACTTAATCATTTACATATCAACAAACAATTCACGCAAGAGTAAACAAAATTAAAACAATCATATGTCAACATAATAAATGGTGCAACAATAATCAACTTTATTTTTAATGGCACTAGAGATCTACATATTCCATCCCTCAAACATCAATATTTTTCAAGAAGCATAGTCGTTGAAACACTCATGGAAACACTTTAAGAAGTTCAATAACCCCAAGATGTGAGAGAGACCCAATTTTGTTGTTGGGATACTCAAGTGACTCAGAATCCTTGCTATTATCTCCAATCAAATTGACAAATTGGAAATGTGAAAAATCTAAAAGGTTGTCTCCATTGTTTTTATTTCATTAAATAGGATAAGAGGCCACAATAGATGAAATGATTGACTTTCATATAATGGTACTATGCCACTATTTTTCAATTCCACATACATAACATAATGAGCTTAAATAACTTGAACTATATAAATGATATAGAGTACAAGATTTATTCATGTACAAAAATTTGTTAGAAATAATCCATCATTGTGAAAATCACCTAAAAATGTGAACAAGAACTAAAATGGATAATAATAATAAATGCTAACAAAATGAAAAGATCCCAAACCAAAAAGGAAAAGGTGGTGGGGAAGATTTTCCATAAAGGTAGGGTTTAGAAAATCTTGGGCCCAACCCAATAGAGCATTGGATGCACTATATAAAACTCTCTCTCTATATATAGAAGTCTACGATGTTCATTCATGTAATATAAAGTAGATAAGTGTAAAAAGGAAAAGGGCCAAGGTTTCAAGAATTAATAGGAAAAATCTGTGTGCTGGTTTCAATCTTCTGCCCCTGTTTTGTTGACTTTGTTGTCTGGCTAACTTATGTTCTTCTTTCAGTGCAATCTAGTACACATCCTCTACTATCATTACTGTCATCATGTTGATCTTGTCTTTGATTTTATATCTCAGGCCATTGATGTATCTGGCGAATTTTTCCTCGTCTCTCTCTTTTTGTCCAGTCCTGATATTCAGTCTGTAGAACTCTTCTATGTACTCCTTCACAGTCATCCCTTTCTGTCTCAAGTTCTACAATATCTTGAATAGATTTATCTGGTAGTCCTTGGGTATGAATTTCTCCTTCATCTTGGCTACCATTCGATCCCAACTCTTAATCTTTTGTTTGCCTTTTCTTCTCATGTCAGCCTGCAGTTCAACCCACCACAGTGTTGAATGTCCTTTCAACCTGGTAACAACATGCTTCACCTTTTTCTTCTCATCAACATATTGATATTTGAAATACTTGTCCATTTCTCGTATCCAATCAAGAAATTATTCAACATCTAGATTACCCTCATACATCGGGATATCTATCTTGGCTCTAGCTTCCAACTTAACAACCACTTTCATAAAGTGTTCTTCCACAACATCCTCCGCTACATATTCCTCAACTTCCACTTCCTCATTTTCTGCATCATTGATGTCTCCAACATCACGTGCTCTCCTTTGTGTTGTTTCCATGGCATCCATTCTTGCACACAATTCTCTCATCTACCTTTTCATAGCTCTATTTTCTACAGGCGACTCTTCACGTCTCCTAGGTGGCATTGTGTTGATGTATCTAATACCACTCATTGATACCATCCTACTTATCTGTATCCTTGACCTACATAAATAAATTATGAATCAAATCTGATACCACTCTGACGGAACCCCCCCCCCCCCCTTTTTCTCTCATGGGGATTCTGTGACCTCCAAGTCTTGGATATTCAAATTCCTTGAACCAAATTGGTTCTTTGGGCCTTCAACAGACCATGAGAAATTTATACCCTCACAAGTCCCCTTGATATCGCGTGCAAGTTCAGACTACTTGCAACTCCACTCTCCAGTGCTTAGCAACATTGATTCATGAGTACTAGTCTCACGCTAGACTCCTTCTCCTCCGTGACCACGAGATATAACCTATGCCAACCCTTCGCCACTTAGGGCTCCAACAATATTGCAACCTCCTCTTTTGTTTCCTTCTGAAACAACCTTCCCCAAGTTCATGGATCTCTGCAACGTGTCTCCTTAGATCCGATAGTCGATCTTTACTTTGGGTTTCATGACTTCGTGAAACTTCACTCGCTCCACACTTACTCCCTCCAGACCTCAAAATATCAGATTCTTCAATCCGTTTCCACACGTCTCCTCACAACAAACTATTGAGATTCACCTCATGAGTTTGCGATTCGGTGATCCCACCTTTCAATACCTCGAAGTGTCCCGAACGCCGACCTCCGAAATACCTCATGACTATCCTTCATGTAAATCCTCCTAGACATGACGATTTGGAGCGAATCCAATCCCTCCTGGACAAGTCTCACTTTGCTAAATCAGAGAAATCTAAAAGGACTCCTTCCTTAAAATATTTCTCTTCGTTCTTCCTCTTGAGCTTCTGAGCCAGAAAACTTGACCACACACTCCTTGCAAACAAATTCCCACAAAATATCTCTCTAGAACTTTATGAGTCAAACTGGACTCTGTCATGCACATATTGCGGATTCTATGCACTCCTTGAACACTTAATGTTCACGCTATCTCTTCTAAGCTTATGAGTTGAAACAAAATCTGTCAACGCACTCCTTGTGGGCACGCTACACAGTTTCACTTACTTGTAGAAAAAAACCAATTGAAACTTATATAAATCTTCGTAAGTTCATACATTTAGCCATGTAAATATGTGCATAAACACAAGAACAAGAAATAAGAGGGAATTCCAAAAAAACAAAAATTGTACCATTTATTCATTCAGATAGACACATGAACACCATACACTTGGGACAAATCTCCTATGTTATATTCATTCAACTGAAGAATACATGTGTTCATACACTGCTTCTTGGTAGTTCTTAAATTTCGAATACAATGGTGACAACTCTCAGTAACTTGGGTGCCAACAACAACTTCAGCAATAACCTATACAATAGATTCAACAACCTCTCTACAATCTAACAACAACAACTACTGGGAAGTAATACAAATATTTATACAAGAGGGTTGTTCGATCTCTTCCCTCCAACTACTCTAAAGCTATCCTATCGAACTAAAAGGTACCAACTACTCAGAATTTATTGCAATAAATATTTGTGATATACAAATCACATCGAATGCATCAAATCTGTATTGCCCTCAACTACATTAAAAAAAAAATACTTTTTTTGATGTTCTCATGAGCTTATCCAACTCTAGAACATTTAATATGTTCTTTAATTACAATTCCTTTCAAAAGATTTGCGTGATACATTCTCTTCAAAATTTAAATTTCTTCAAAATGTGCACTAGTGCGCCTAGCTATCCTCTGTTTGTGATTTGCTGGCAATGCTCCTACATCAACAAAAAAATATACATTCAATCCACTCATAAATAATTCAGATATCATAAAGACAATGCAGAGACATTCAATCCACTCAGAAATAATTCAGATACCATAAAGACCAACGTAGAGACATTCAATCCACATAGAATTAATTCATATACCATAAAGACAAATGAAAAGACATTCAATCCACTAAAAAATAATTCATATATCATAAAGATAATGTGTAGACATTCAATCCACTTAGAAATAATTCAGATACAATAAATACAAATGCAGAGACACTAATCGAACTCAGAGAAAACTCCAGATGATGGAAGCTGGGTGAAATCCTTGGGGAAAAACGCAGAGAGGAAACCAAATGTATACAATTGCTAGCAAGAGGAAGGAATAGAGTTCGGGCTCATCCTCAAAATGTAGAGTAAAAAAAATTATAAAATCGTTGAGAAAGAGGAAGGCACAAAGCTCAGGATCATCCCCAAAACGAAGAGTAAAAAATATAAAATCGTTGAGAAATATCCTGGAAAAATCGCTAGAGGCTTAAAAGGGAAAACACAGAGAAGAATTTGTTGAAGCTGAACGAGGATGATTTCAATCGCAGAGGGCACTAAAAATCGTCGAGATCTTTATGAATTTAGAATAATATTTAAAATCTATTAAACAATTTCATAGGTTACATTCAATTCACATAAGGAAAATGAACCACAAAGATCTTATGAAATTAACACGGGATTTAAAATATATTAAACAATTGCAAAACAATTTTATTCTAAATACATCTTAAAAAAACTGCATGGACCATCTATATGCTAATGAAATCTCACAGAAAAACAAATTTTAGAACCAATGTCCATTCAACGAAGTTTAAAACTTGTACATCTTAAATATGAATACAATACAATTCTCAATAAAATATTGTATCTGATGAAGAGAAGTCAAAGATGTTCTCCCACGCTTGCACTCTGTCCAGTTCCCCACTTTCTAACCATGGAGGCTTCATTGGTATCTCCCATCCAATGCTATGGGTACTCTTCTCCCCCCTCAGGTCCCCGAGATGCAAAGAGGCCATGAAAAAACACACCCAGAATCCTCTAGCTCCCAGCTCAGCTTGCAAGGTAGAGCCTCTCTCTCTCTCTCTCTCTCTCTCTCTCTCTCTCTCTCTCTCTCTCTCTCTCTCTCTCGCTAGGTATCCCAACTGTCACAAGTAAAACCAGTCATAATTTCTACAGAATAACCTTACTCATAACCCGTGTCATCCATTCCTCCTCTCATCCATTTGTTTTATAGAATTTCCTTAGTGATAAATTGCCATTTTCACAATTAATTCATTTTAAAAAAAAATTATTTAATAATTATTCCCCCCATACAATTGTCACATGTTCTCTTAGTTCCACTAATAAATACACAATTTAATTTAATTAAATCTCAAAGTTCGTCACCCATCCTAAAGGCGCTCCTAAAATCACTCCTAGATGTCCCTTTATTCCCTTTATTTCCTATTTATAACTGATGCCTTTCTAAAACAGAGTTGAGTTAAAATATGAATGTTATCCAGTTAGATTAGAGTATAGATATGCTTCTATGCTTACACATTTTTGTATTCTTTATTCCTTTCTTATTTTAATTTCTAATTTGGTATTTACTTGCACAATGTGTATTAAATCACTCTTTAGATTTTTTTCTATTTTTTTATTGATTTATTTCACCCCTCATTATTTAATTTATAAAATTAATTTTTATTCTTCTCACTAATCTTAGACTTAGGATTAGTTACAATTTTATTTGCATGATCTTAGACCCTTAGGTATTATTCTTAATAAATTCATTCTTTAGTTAATTAATTAATCAATTAATTAATTCAACAGGTTCTCAATATTTTACAAGGTTTAATATTCGCTCAAAGTTTTCTAAGCCACCTAGATTATTTGACTCATTTTTTTTTAAATTCCACAACATTCCCTTCAATACGCACTCAATGCTCCAAGGGTTCCACTCGTATTTGATTCAAATTTTTAATTTCATGACATTCCCTTTATGATTCACTCCATGTTCCAAGGGTGCCACTTGCCTTTTACTAGTTTTCATAGTTTTCCAATTGTTGGAGTCAATACTCCATTCAGGTGACCTTGTGAGAGACTAAGGGATTCTAAGGAATAAGGAAACTACCTTATTTCATGCTCCTTAGAAATATTCGTAAGTGACTATCTCAGTCTTCCCTCATGACATCATGGACTTCTCAAACTAGGTAATCGTTAACCTACAATTCAAGTCACTATGGGAGTGCTAGTAGGCTCTGTCAGGGGTGATACCACACCTCTCCCTCAATACATAGTATATCTTCATGGCCCATTTACTCCTTATGTGAGTCATATTAGCAAGCAATCATCAACCTCCATCCATCAACAAAACACGATCAATGATCCATAAACAACATCATAGCATACCCGATCGTATGTCACATGTGTTGGATCATGTTGTCATTGATGCCAATGGTTTGATTGATTGATGTCAAGTGATTGATTGATGTCAAAGGACTGATTGATTGATGATTGATGTAATATAATGTGTATTTTCCTTGATGAGAATGCATAGATGAAGATAGATCAATGAGTTGTCATTGATATGATGAAAATGTATCAATGAGTTCTCATTGATACATGATGAAGATGGATCATTGTACTTTCATTGGTATATGATGCATTGTTGGAAAAATGTATAGATGCCTCATTATTTTCTTATCATGATTGATAAGGTGCACAAATGGATGAACTCCAAAGTGGTCCCCTTATGGTGAAATCCCTCACG
>JZKD02S1647943.1:213519-236961 GCA_000966675.3 Picea glauca | reverse complement strand
TGAAAGTATAAATAATATAGCAATGGTCTCTTGTAGATCATCCTTTTTGTGGATCAATGGAGAGCTTCTTGTGAGAATATCTTTTGGAGTATTGATGAAGAGCTTCTTGTGAGAGATTCTTGAGAATTTTTGGTATGGAACACTTGATAATATTGAAGAGATATAGGTGAATCAGGTAACCAAGGATATATAAGCATAATTTTAGAAGGAAGGTGAAGAAAAGAGGGCCAGAATTGAAGGGAGGATAAATTCTTTTGATGATGCTTTCTAAGATATGTTATTTACAAGTCATCTCACCATTTTCACTATAAATTGTTTTCTATAATGATTTAGACTGTGAAATTGCTATTCCATTTATAAAACATACCCAAGTATCTGTGGTAAAAAATTCATCTTGTGGGTCTTTGTATTTTGGGAGTTACACTCCGTGGAAAATAGGGTTTGTGGCTAGTCCTGAAACTAGTCAAAAACATATGTTTCGGGTAAAAACATCATAACATCTTCATAAAAAAATAAAAATGTAGTGAGACCAAATGTTTTGGTTAGGGTATAGTATTTATTATGTTGTGTAATATTTTCATATCAATTCATCTAATATTTTGTGTGGGGCACGCTCTACAAGGTCACTCTCTAAAATAAGCCAGAATTTCATAAGGTATGTCATTTTTGCTATAAATCCTTTTCTGAGAGGTTCCAAGTAGTGTCACCTGGAGGAATTGCATAAAACACACTGAAGAACATTGCATATCATTTTTAGATCTTTATTCATTAGAGGTACAAAGTTATGATTATTTCAAGTTGGGGTTGTTGACTAATCCAAAACTAGTCATGTTTGAGACAAGCAGTTGATGATTTGGCACACACATGAGGTGTATAGTTGATGATGTTGGTACATATTGATGATTCATTATTTATGAGTAGTTGAAACATTATTGGTATGTACTTGGTACATGGTTGGATGCACTTGTTTATTGTACATGTTGATTACAGGTTGTTTGGCACAGGTTAGTGCATGGTTGTTATACTTGTTTATGTTGAGAGATTGATATCTATTGAGGATTGTTGCCTCATCTCAGTTGGTGCTGAGAATGTAAGTTGAGTCTTGCATATAGAGCTGGTTCTCTTACAGAGTTGTACTCTATTTAGTTGTTGCTGAAAAACCCCCATATTGAAGTCCATAATAAAAAGAAAAATTGTACATACATCTTGTGTTATTTGTGTTCCTTGTGGAGATGATTTGTTGATGATGTTGTTGATATATGTTGCTGATATGTATTCACATATAGCTGATTATAAATGACAAAAATGAGTAATGAGAAAATGTTGAATGTTAACTAAGGAGTTTTTGTGTAAGAGCGAAGTTTTGGGAAAAATATCTCCACACTCATTCACCCCCCCCTCTAAGTGTGGTAGGTGTGTCCAACAACATGTGCATAAAGGAAATACTAAAACCAACACAATCCACTCCCTGAATGGATCTAGAGTCCAAGGAGGTCTATTGATTCCATCGACATCCTCAATCTATCAAGCGTCCTGCACACTCAGGGGAAACTCGTTAATAGCATCTGTCAATACATAGATATCCAATAACATAACATCATAATCCATGAACATCATCATAATAATCCATAAGTGAAACATACAACATATATTAAAACTAGATCACTTGCTCGCAAGTATCCTCTAAGAATAAGTCAATAACATGTGCTCATAAGAGAGAGATGTTATCGATAATATATATCAACTTTGCAATTTTTTGACAATATGTTCCTTAAACATGAAGTTGTTGATAATCAGTTATGTTTTCCCCAACAATCTATCCATTATTAAACTTTTCTTTCTGACAAATGAAATATGATGCAATAATCTACAAAGACTCTATTTTATGCTGACTATAGTTTTGAATCTAATAGATAAATATTATAATTTCTACAATTTTTTTCAGTTGACCAACCTGAAAAAGTTGCAGATTTTAAACACATTTTTTTAACTGTCATGTAATTTTATTAATTTTTACTTAAAAGTAAAATATAAAAATAACCTTTTGAAGAGGACAGTCTGAATCTTATTAATATAAATTTTCCATAAGTTTCCATTGTGTATTTTTAGAGATATGGATTTTTCATTTTACTAAATTTTAGTGTCACCTAAATATATCATGCAGTGTTGTTTTTGAAATATCAATTAAAATTAGCTAAAAACAATGAAAATGAATATAAATTATATCAATTGAAAGTAAATTCATTTCTATAAATGTTGTTATCAGTTCTGAAACTAAATTATTTGTATTTGTAGGAGTCTGCTACCTCCAAAGTTGAAGTTTTCTATATAAATTGTCCTAGTTGTAGGTTTTTGGTCGAAATAATATTTTGGCCAAAATATTATTCTTAACTAAAGTCGTTAGAACTAAAGAGAATTCCAATATTTCAGTTGAAAAAACTTATGACAAAACTCCATCGGCTATAAATATACGAAGGGACACATCATTTGGTGTATCATTTAGCACGAAATCATATAAATATACTTTCGACCGAACTTCTTTTGCAAAATTCATTCCCTTAGTTCATGTTTGCGGTTATGTGGAGACACTAAAGAGAAGTTTGGAGAAACTTTTTTCACTATTTCAAACAAGGTTTTTGTTGTTTTTATTGGAGCAACAATTTATATATTGAAGGCTTTTTTGAACATTATTTTCAAGGTGGAGGCTTTCTTGAACATTATTTTCAAGGTGAACACTTTCATAAGCAAATCCTAACTATATGAAAGAGATTTTTTTTGAAAGTAAGTTGTTTTTTTTAATTTCTATCAAGTTAATCATTTTAGTTTTTAATACTTTTGTCACAATGAAGTTTTTATGAAACAATTTTTTTTGAAGATCAAAGGTTTTTTAAATTTTATTTAAAATCTATTTTTTATGCAAAAATTATTTTGGTTTATTGAGCAATTTTTAACAATATGATTACAAATTCCATTTTTTTATTTCTTTTAAAAAAGTGTTTTTGAGTTATAATATTTGAAGTTTGAAATTTTATTTTTTGTTGAAAAACATTGAATTTTTTAAAAACCTTTACAGATTGAATAATCATGGTCAACAAAATTTTGTGCAAGAGAAAATATGATCACACTTGATATGAAAATCGTGATAATGAACAAGAGAAAGAACATTATTGGAAAAAGAAACGAGAACGTCAAAATATTGAAGGAAGAAATAATGATGATGTAAATAGAGATTTGCATCCTGATTCTCAACAAGAAGAAGTCCAACTAGGTATGCATACATATTGTCTATATTAAGTTTAGAATTCAAAATAAAATTGATTTTGAATATAATTGATTGTAATTTGAATTTAATATTTTTTAAAAAACAAAAATAAATTTTCCCCATAACATCAATGAAGTCGTCTAACAATAGAGGGATTAGATCTGAACCTTGGCGGCTCTAGATAAATTTTCAAGCTAGGGTTTAACAGTCATGGTCTTAGCAACGGCTAGGATGGTCACCAAATGGGGAGGGAATGCAACCCCCTCATACAAGAAGGTAGTGGTGGACATATGGAAATTCCCATGAGGAAACGGTTTCAAAGAACCTTTGATACGCACCTCGAGATCAGGATCAGAAAAGAATCAACAAGGAAACCAAGAAAAAAGTGATCACGTGGGAAAAGGAGGAAGATAATCCTAGAACAATGCCCAAGCAACGACGAACCCCAATGGGGTAGATGGGCCCAGCCCGTGTAAACCCAAAACAACACCGATACCCAATGCTATACGAGAAGACCCCCAAATGCAACTCTTCTGGGATAAGATGAATAAACATGCACTGATTTGCAAGTTCATGGGCCTGTGGTCCATAAAAAAAACATTGTGCAACTCGATAAAATACCATTGGAAGCCAAATGGAGAAGTGGAAATCTACCTGGGATCGAAAGGATTCTTCACAACAGTCTTTATGAACCTGGAGGACAGGGATAAATTCTTTGAGGGGGGGGGAATATTTCCATGCCTTAGCGGGGTTGTACATTTGTCCATGGAAGGAAAAATTTTCCCCAGAGAAAGAAACCTTTAAAAATGTCCCAGCCTGCCTAATGATTTACTCCTTACCTCTAGACTACTGGCTTCTATCCACCTTCGAATCCATATTGAATAAGATCAAAAAATATTTCAAGACATCGAAAGATACCATAAAAGGAAGATATACATCCTACGCAATGATCTGAATAGAGATGGATGTATCAGGGGCATTCTCGGAATCCATAAGCCTTGAGTTTAGGGATGAGGAATGGATAAAAAGAATAGACTATGAGCATATCTCATTTTGATGCAGAAGATTCGATGAGCATGGAAACCTACTAATAGAATGCCCTCTTAACAAAAAACATGAATCAGAAAGCACCAAGCCACAACAGAATGAGGACGCGTTTGTGAGGCCAAATCACAAAAGTAGAGGAAACAAGAGACAAGGAAAGGCCCCAATAGGAAGAAACCTAGAAGCCAGGCTTAGAATAGAAGGAAGGGCTAGGCCCAACCACGGAGAAGAAGGAGGGAAGGAAAAGACAAAAGATAAGGAAGCAAGTGAACACACAACTCAGGTGAACACAGAAATTCCAAGCAACAAAGGGGAACAAGGAGGTAGTGCAAGTCCCAGGGAAGGAGGAAATGAAGATACCAACATCCCAATGTAGGAAGTATATGATGATTTGGAGATGACTCCAAGTGAGGTAGGAACATAGGACCCATATCTCAGAGACATTGTGGAAAGGGAAGGAATAGATTTATCATATATACTAGAGAAATGGAAAAGGCAGGGAGTAGATAATGTGCCAGTGGAGCAACTTGATCGCATTCAATATCTCTTCCTCCTAAGGGAGGAAGAGAAATCGATAGGGATCAAGAGCATGCATGGTGATATAGGACATTTGGGAATCAAAACAGGTGATGGAGAACTACAACACTCACCCAAGAAGGAAAGGAGGAGGAAAGGCATAAAATCAAATAGCGTAGCCCTACAAGAACTAGGAGCCCTGCTGATAAACTCATGTAAGATTAAAAATATCTTCCCCAACTCCCCCCCATATGTTTAAATTAATATTATAACATGGAATATAAGAGGCCTAAACAACCCAAGAAAGCAACGAATCCTTAAAAATAAACAGACCTATGTTTCATTCAAGAGACAAAATGAAATTTAGACAGAATGGAAACAATTAGTAAGAAACACTGGAGTAAGTACAAGATGTTGGGTGTTGAAAGCCAACAGACGGTGGGAGGTATCCTCATCTTATGGAACCCACAATCGGTGAACCTGCTTTCAACAAAATCCATGAGACACATAGTTTCTTTCAAAATGAAAATTATAGGGAATACAGAGGAAATCCTATGCACTAATGTGTATGGCCCCCTGATGATGGAGGAAAAAAGGAGAATGCTCCTCGGCCTAGAGAATCTAAAGGATCACACTCGCAACCCCCATTGGATCTTGGCAAGGGATTTCAACATCATTACCACACTCACTGAGAAAAAAGGGGGCACCAAGAGAGTGGACACATATGCAGAAGAATTCTCAGCATTCATTGACACAATGAGGCTTGTGGATATCAGGACCAATAATGGCCAGTTCATCTGGAACAACAAAAGACTAGGTCACCACTAAGTAGCGACAAAGATAGACAGATTCTTTGTGTTGGAATCAATCATGTTGCAGGGACTAACTTTGGATTGCAACATCCTCCCTTGGGGGGGATGAGATCATTGGTTAGTTGAATTGGAAGCTAATTTTCAAACCACACTGAAGAACACACCATTTAGATTTGAGAAATTATAGATCGACCATCCCACCTTCAAGGAGAACATCAACCAATGGTGGTGGGACGAACTACCAGATCAAGGGACAAGGATGTTCAATATTTACAAAAAACTCAAGTACATCAAAAAAAAAATCAAGGAGTGGAATAGGGAGGTCTTTGGGAATAAAAACAAGGAGAAAAAGAGCATCGAGGAAATAATGATGAATCTACAGGAATAGTGCATCGAAGAAGGATACATAGAGGATCAGAAAAAATAAGAGATCCAAATGACCCAAGAATGGGAAGCAAGATGCCAGCAGGAAGAAATCCCTTGGTGCTAAAAGTCCATAATAAGGTGGCTAAAGGAAGGGGAGAGGAATACAAAGTTTTTTCATACAACAAATATTTCAAGAAGATCCCATAACAAAATATTGAATATTAGGGATCAAGACGGGATCGAAAGAGAATCCCACTAGGAAATTGAGAATACATTGGTCAACCACTTCCAGGGGATATCCTAGGTACCCAACCAAAACAGATCTGAGGCCATACAAAGAACAATTCAAGAGATCGCTAAGCTATTTACAAATGAGAAAATTGTTGGCCTAATAAAACCCATCACAAAGGAAGAAATTGACCAAGTGGTCCGGAAGATGCCCAATGAAGAATCCCTAGGCTTGGATGGCTTCATAGTGGATTTCTTCAAAGCCTATTGGGAAGTGGTTAAGTAGGATATTTACGGGGTGGTGGAGGATTCCAGGTGATCAACATCCATCCTAAAATCCTTAAATTCCACAATGGTCACTCTAATCCCGAAATAAATTGAAGCTAGGACCCCAGAACACTACGTGCCTATAGCTTTATGGAATGTAATTTACAAGATAATCTCCAAAGTCATAGAAAATATACTGAAGCCACTCCTTCCCACACTGATTTCACAGGAACATACAAGTTTCGTGGAAGGAAGATAAATCCTGGACAATATCGTCCAAGCCCATAAGATAATTCACATGCTAAAAAGCCAAAGGAGAGGGGGGATGATAATCCAACATGATATGGAAAAGGATTAAGACAAAATAAGTTGGCACTACATGGCCAAGACTTTGGAAGCATTTGGGTTCGACCAACACTGGATCACCTGGATAGCCACTCTAGTCTCAACGACAAGATACTTGCTACTAGTCAGTAGGGTCCCATCCAAACCATTTAGTCCATCTAGAGGCATAAGATAAGGATACCCGTTGTCCCCCTTACTTATCATTCTAATGATGGAAGGACTAAGCAGAAGCATTAAAAGTGCAACTGCAGTTGGTGAAATAAAAGGCATCAAATGTTTTGAAAACCGTCCAACTTCCAAACACCAATAGTTCGTTGATGATACCCTACTCCATGGCACACCCACAGTAAAGGAAGAAAAGTGTTTTAAAAGAATCTTAAAATACTTTGGGGAAGCCTCGGGGGCCGAAATCAGCCACTCCAAATCCATGATATATTTCTTCAACACTACTCCAGCAATTCAACGTAACTTGGCCAACATTCTGGGGTTTGAATGTAAAACGCTCCCAATGAAATACTTGGGAATTCCCCTGATGGAAAGAGCCTACAAAAAGTCTACGTGGGAAGGAGTTATGAGAAAAATGCAGGAGAGGGTAAAAACTTTGACTTATAGAGCCTTAAACCTGGTCGAAAGGCTTATCCTCACTAAAACGATTCTTCAAGCAATTCTAACGTATATGATGTCAGTATTCCCATCCCCCAAAGAAATTCTACAAAAGATAAGAGCCATCCAACAATACTTCCTATGGCGCGGGATAGATCATAAAAAGAAGTGGGCCCTGGTGGCCTAGGATAAGGTATGCAAAACAAAAAGCAAAGGCGTCCTAGGGTTACAGTACCCACAGGTAACCAATGCAGCCTATGGAGGAAAGATTTGGTGGATATGGGTAAAGGAAAAATCGGTACCGTGGGAAAACCTATGGAAATCCAAGTATGTCATGAATATAAACAACTAAGAGAGAATTTGGTTCATGGGAACAAGGGAGGGATCAACCATATGGAATCTTTCCTGGCGAAATAAGAACTGGATCTAGAAATAGAGCTTCTGGGAAGTCATGAATGGTAGAACAAAAATGTTTTGGGAGGATGCATGGAAACAAGAACCCAGAATGGAAAATATGGATAGGGAGGAGCTCCAATAGGAAACTATTGGGCAAGAAAAAAAATAAATCTCTCATTACTGGAAGCATAGGGATGGAAGCACCAGATGGAGGATCTGGGACAAACTTACCCCACAAAATAGAGGCTAGATAGAAACAATAACAAAAGAGGTGGAGGAGAAATTGGGAAAAAGGAAAGTAGGGGTCTCAGAAGAAGAGGACCAATTGAGGTGGGGCAGGAAAAATGGGGGTGAATTCAACTTAAAATAAGCATGGTATTACATTGTGGTTTAGGACCAAGAAAACTCGGAGCAACGGTGGGAACATTTTTGGAAAATCCCCCAATGGCCAAAAATTAAAATGTTCAAATGGATAGTTCTACATAACTGAATTCCCACTTGGGAGAACCTCATGAAAAGGGGTTTGATAGGTCCCTCTCGCTTCCATCTCTGTCGAGACAAGGAGGAAACAACTAACCACCTCCTGGATGAATGCAGTTACATAGCAAATATTTGGGATTGGGTGGTTGGCATCTTCTGCCAATCCAATAGGATCTAGGGGAACATCAGTGCAACCATAAAAAAATGGAATGAAGGTTATAGTGAAAATGAAATGGTGAATCTCTTTTGGAATCTAATGCCGGGGATTATCATCTGGGAAATTGGGAAAGAACGGAACTAGTGCATCTTCAAGAATGAAATCATACCAATAGAAAGGATAAAGGAGACAATAGTCTCTCAAATAAGAGAAATAGTGCAGAGACACAACTACAAGATGGACAAAGCGCAACTCACAGACCAAGACTTCTGTATCCTGGAATATTTTCAACTGAAATATTGGCGCAACAACCTACCTATAGAGTGCAACCCGCAACTCCAGATAGGAGCCTGCAACTAGGTTCCCCCTCCATCATGATTCTTCAAACTGAACTTTGACGGGGCGACAAAAGGAAATCCAGGAGTGGGAGGGGAAGGTGGAGTGATAAGAGACAATGGAAGAAACATCATCCAACTATACGCTAGGATCATGGGAAACTCAACCAACAACATGACGGAATTCAGAGCCCTCGAACTTGGCCTTGAAATCCTAAGGCATGAAAGGATGACAAACACCATCATGGAAGGTGACTCCACCCTAATTATTAACATGACAAAAAGACTCCAAAATTAAACCAGAGTGGGAAAGGTTCAATACAACTGGCACCTTGCACATTTCCTACAGAAAATCCATGAGCATATGAGAACTCTTAATATAGTGGAGTTGCACTGGGTGTACAGGTCAACGAATGCGCTTTCTAAAAGGCTCACCAATGAGGGGGTCGACAAGGAAGGCCCAGAACTAGATGACACCTGGATTAACATTCTGGATGGGCAACTCAGAACAAACTGTAACCACCTTGCGATCAAAGATTGTGAAGGCAGTTCAAGCATGGAAGGTCATATCGAGGAGGACATCGCAAGGCCTCGCGGAAGGGATGTGGTCCCCAGGTAGGAAAGGATTGCCTAAAAAATATTCCACTAATTTCTATGCAAGAGAATAATAAGAAACAAACGGACGACCGAAAGCAAGGCCATTTTTCCAGTAAGAGGCATGAGGAAAGCATGAGGGAAAGGCCAGGAAACGAGTCACATGAAATGAAATATGTAAGGCATGTGGGGTAGATGAAAACCATGATAGATCCACCAGGCTAAGTACAAGTACAAAGAGCGGTACAATCATATCACATGTGAGCAAGGTTATTAAGCACATAAGGACAAAGGATGACCCATCATGATCATACAAGACTTAACAAGAATATTGACAGAAGCGCACCTCACCGCAGGCAAACCATGATTGAAAGGATGGGTTCAAATCGAGGAAAGTTCAATAAGAAGAGGGACAACAGGAATAGACACAACAAGGATTATCACAGAGTCAATAGGAGGGAAAGGAAGAATTCCTAGGAAGTGAGGCACACGCAGAGTAACCAACACAAGAGTTGCGGAAGGAAAAGTGGGATGGCACGTAAAAATAAAACGCACAGGAAAAGGAACCCCCCTTGGAAGGATGTCCTTAATGTTCTGCGATGGCTAATAATTATGGCAGAGGCTGCGAAAGATGAGGAGGGAACCTTCCAAACTTGGGTTGTGATGAAGGGGAAGGAAACCATCACCCAGTGGGAAAATGAATTAAAGAACAAGTGAAAAGGTAAAGCGCGGGTTGCTTTGGTATAAGAAGCAGATTGGGTAATTGAGCCTGGGGCCACGCAACCCAAGGAAACCCTTTTCTACAAAACGGTGGAGATGGCATGGATAACTAAGATGATGATCAGAAAAGTGATCTCAGAAAGGGAAGAAACCAGGTAAGAGGACAATAAGGAAAACAGGAAACTGTTGGACGAGATCCTGCATTGCATCAACAATCTAGAAACTATTATCAAACTGTTAGCAGAGGTAGAAAAGGACCAGAAATGCAAGATGGAGAAATTGGTAGCCTAATTCCACCTATACCTATGCTATTTCCATCACATGGACATCACTCCAGCCGATGGACACGGTGCGCCACCTCAAATTAGGAAGACTCACACTACCTCACAAAAGGAAGAAAACAAGAGACAGGCGGATGGTGGGAAGGAGCACCCCCAGGTGTAGAAACAATTCATAGTTATGGATCAATTATTGGGTATCCTATAGACAGTAATACCAGGCTTGGACAGGTTATCTCATATACCTTTCCTGCTCTGTTCTAGGAGGATGGTTTTAGTTTCTTATTTTAGGTATATGATTTTTTCTCCAACTGAACATGGAAGGTCTGGTCTGGTTTCCCTTGGTGGAAGACCAGAACCATCCCTTTCTACTTTCAACTCGTGCAAATAGGGACCCCCTGGTCTAGTTTCCTTCTAGATAGACCAGGAGGCCCACATTTTGTATCATATTATCCTTAGTAATATAGATTCCTAAACTCACTTACAAAAAAAAAACATCGATGAAATCATTGAAACTGAAATTGAAGTAGGAGTTGAATCACCTATAGGTATGTACATAAATGTAGATAATACAAGATTCAAAAACTTGTAGAGTTTAATTAATTTATGATCTAGTTTAGTTTTTTAATATAAGTTAAATTGAGATATGCAGGAGATATCAACATTGATGATGAAATGTTGAAAAATGTTACTTACAAATTTGGGGAGAAAAAACGTGACCATATTATAAGATATCATGTTAAGAATATCTATAATACTTTTTTCAAATATGAATCCATAGCAACAAAAGCTCAACTTTTGAGAGGTCTAATAAGGTTAAAAAAATTAAAAGAAGCTACATAATTATTGGGTATTCAGAAGTCGACAAAAGATACAAAGGTGAAACAAAATGTCTTCGAGAATATAACTAGCACATTAAAATATTTTGGAAAATCTCGAAAAAAATATGTCAATGTTTCACTTAGAGTAATACAAACAAAAATTGCTCCATCTAGTAATACAAAATACCATTTGACACAACACATGGAAAAAGCTATGGGAACCTCAAGAAAAACATTCTACAAACATAGATAATTCTGATTGCAAATAGATGCAAATAATGAACTTAGTTGTTTGACAATTATTTCTAGACAACCCTACAAAGATGGACTTGCAGAACATGTTAAAGAATTGGCATGTAATTATTGGTCGAAAAAATATCGTGTTTCACCACATACAAGGTAAATGTACAAAGAATAACATGAGGTGAATATGAAGAACATGCAAAACATATATTTTCAATGACACAAATATAATTGTTCAACAAGTTAAAATAAAATAACAAAGAATTTAAAATGTCCATCAATACATTTGTGCAACAAAAAGAATCGTTTGTTAGACCCATCATTGTTCGTGACACTTGTTGTTGTCATTATAATGTGAAATTTTAGTTATATTACAACACTTTTCTTGATTTTGGTAAACACTTTTGGGCAAGTTCACCTCCTTCCACAATCCATGGTTTTATATCCCAAATTCTATGTTAAAGAGAAGGTGATGAATTATTTTACCAAAACAAATGTGGTTGTGGAAACAAATGTGATCATTGTTGAAATCTAATTTTATTTCACTCCAAGTATCCTATTGATATGAATGATCAATATTTAACTCCATGTATCCTATTGACTTGATATGAAGTATCCTATTGATATGAATGATCAATATTTAACTCCAAGTATCCTAGAGATATGAATATATTAGTAAGACTACTACAAGTTATTCAAATGTTTTTTCCAAAATAATTGATTTGAAAGTGGATAAAATATTTGTGATAGAGTTTTTGAAGAAGTTTGAGAATTTTTTTTATAAATACACCAAACATTCACATAGATATCGATGGCAAGACCTACAATTCAAACAATCCCATGAAGTGTTTCCAACGAGGAGGATTTTATCTATAGTTGATTTATAGAGAATTACACATTCGCTGCAATAAAAGAAATACAAAGTGAATATTATCATTCTGATCAAGTCTCTATATTTTTCCATGTTCTATATAGACATAATACACAAATTGTTGATAACATAGAAAGCACTGATGAAAATTGACATGTTATTAAAGAATATAACTTTTATATAAGTGGTGATCAAACACATGATACACATTATGTACAACATTTCTTTGATAAGTTTTATGATTCATTGAAAAATTGTGGTATCAGATTCAATTGACATTGGATATGGTAAGATGGATGTGTGGGTCAATTCAAATATTCATGGTCATTTTATTGGTTGTTTCATCTTCACAAGAAATCAAACATTACAAATTGTTGGAATTTCTTTGAGACTATTCATGGAAACAGAGAGCATGACCGTGCATGGGTATGTGTAAAATTAGCACTTCAAAGGTATCAGATGAACCCTCATGTCGATCTATTTGAATCTACTTTTCAATTTGTTTGATGGTGCAAACATGTGCCAATCCATGAAAATAATCCATCAAAGGATGTGCGTAGGTGTGTGTTTATATATGTTGTACACACATGATATTTTTATTTGCATTCAAAAATATGATTTTCAAGCATGTTGAATAGAGAAAGTTAATTAGTTATTGTCTTTAACATGTTTATTATATTGACATTTCCTATTTATATTTAAATAAATTACTATTGATGTGTGTCAAGTTTTTTTTGGCATATTGGCATCCAAGATGTAGATAGATCCATCCCAGATGAGGCCAGTACAATACATGGGACTTGAAAATTGCATTCAATTAAAACAAAACCATTCCAAAATGTGTTTGCATTTGATGTAAGAAATGAACTTGTTTTTGTTTAGTTTGCATAGAGGACACATAATCCACATACATTTATGAAACCGAAACTGAGAAATATGTTAAAGCTTGGAGACACGCCGAAATTAATACAAATGGGAAAATGACACTTGCAAGATTAGAGGAGATTGAATCAAATGAAACTATAGTTCCAATTGATGGAGATAGAATTTCTGATATTGTTAGAGAAGGTAGTTTATATTTCAATTGTTCAAACATATTTTATATGCTTAACCAATGTAGATTTACATGTACTATATAGATATATAAAAATTATATATAGTACAATTGTGTGCATGTGTGTTCATCTAAGGAGAACTGCTTGTTAGAACATGATGAGTTATTTGTAGGAGACGTCTTTGTTGTGGTTGCACCTGTTAACAATGATGAAAATGTTGAATATTATTTGATGCAATGCACACAAGGAAAGATGGCATTGTTAGAATATTTTAATGATAACAGTTTTATATATGGAAGAGGATCCTTCGTATTAAAATGCTAGTTTTTTCAAGAAACCCATAAAATCGACAGTCATGTTCACTTTGAAGACTATCATTAGGATGTCATAAGTTGTCAATATAGTCATTTTGTATGTGCAACGTGCATAAAGTTAATAGAGGTTTAATCAAGGAAAATATCAAAAGTTAGAAAATGGAAAATGTCAAAAGTCGATCATGAACGAATAATTGAAGATGACATACCATTACGATTTTTTTAAACAAGTGACATTCTAGAATTTTTTATTTTGCATCAAGTACACACATATATGGATATGTACGCTTCTAGAATTATCTTGTTTGGTTTAATTTTTTGGTCCATTCAAAGAATGTTATTTTTGATGAATTGTAACGTACTGAGCTTTATTTACATTTTTTCACATAAAACTAGATATCAATCGGTGAATTCAGTTATTAAATATTTGGGCCCCCATATGTCCTCTAGACCACTTAAGGAAGATCAAGAAGCTCAATAATTCTTATAATTTCATACTATAAACACAATTTGTTTTCTCATAAAACCCCTTGGAATCTATCACATTGAAATGGTAGAGACCAAAACATGCTTTGAGATTTAAGATATTCATTGACTTCTTAAACCCATAAATCACTTTGTCAGAGATGTAATTATTAATAGCACTAAACCTACTTAAAATAAATTATCATTAGATTTTAAACACAAAAACATGCTTTGATCTAAGATATGTCATATTGAATAGATATTCATATATATATTCACATGCAAAACTATAAGAATTTATATAAAATCTTTAATTTAGTTGTAAATTATAAAAGTTTAAATTTTATAAATTACAAAACGTTTTCATGTTAGTTGGGTTAAGTTGAGTTCGTTGGAAGGTGGTGCAGACCTCCTGCCCTCGGGCCGAGATCTGCATAGGATCTTCTCTAAACCACGACAAGGGTTAACTCAACTCCTTGTTTAAGCCCGCAAAGGATTTCGGGTCTCGCGAGTTGGGCACTTCGAATACAATGTCGAAGCCCTTGGAAATAGCCGAAACACAAAATTGCAAATGGGATTAATGTGTAATCCCCCTCTTCAGCTCCTTTTCCAATATGACCATAGCCAAGCCTTAATGCAAGCACCTTTCGCAACTCGTGACTTCATGAGTTGGAGCGCCAAACTCTTGTGCTCTTCCCTAGCGAATCCCCGAAATGCGATATGTCAATGAAGGTTGACTCCAACCAAAGAGATGGGAACACACCACCTGTCACCTCTTTTTACTCCACTTACAGAGTGGGTCCTGGACACTTGTTCGCATGAGTCTTCGACTTTCACAACTTGAGAGAACAGTGAACAACCGCTCCTCTCCCTCTACAAATTCCCAACTCAAAAATCGTGCCTTCGACGAGATCGACAACTGTGTGCCTCCCTCGATCCAATGACCCTCATTGTATCAGGATTTTTCCAATCAGAAATCCACAACACTCGACCCAAACCACTGGTGACTCCATTCCCCGAACTTTGATACGCAAATTCACATATGAGATCAACGACCCTCTTTGATCCGAATCTGATGGTAACTATCCTTCCTGAGCTTAAGAGTGTTGAATGACACTTGTTCTTAATCCTTCCCCCTCCTGAACTTGAATTCTATGAGACGATTTCGACCTCCACCTCCCTTTGAACACTTCATAGGTTCTATCCATTCTGAGCATTCGCTTGCAAACTCAAGGCTTCCAAAAGGGTCCCTATATGCACTCCTTGTAACAATTTTCAAATAACCTCTCGTTATTTGGGTCTTCGACTTTGTGCACCTCTTGCAACAACAGTCTCTCAATCTCTCTCTTGAGTTGGTAAAATTCCAGACCTCACCCAGCCTGTGAACACCTTGCATGACTCTGAGCTAACCTTGCACTTTAGCCTGTAAAAACATGACTTGAATCTCCTCTGAGACTTTCGAGATGAAAATCGTAGCCTAGTTGACGCACTCCTTGCATACCCTCCGCTACACTCTTTGTAGGAGTTCTCAGAAAGAGAAAAAATTGAACATCATTCTCCCCTTATCCAGAATTCAAACATTCAACATAGAATTCTAGAGCATACACACACAGATTACATTGAAATAAATTCCACACAGAGAATATAAACTAGCCTGCAACATACCATTCAACAGGTGGTTCCAACAACCATAAAGAAATCATAGGTTGGAATCAAATCTTTCTTCTATTAATTCCAGTGCTTCTATACATGGTAAATAACAACAACTAGAATGCATAAAATTCTTTGTTCTCCTTTGCATCTCTACAGCTTATGAATTCTAAATTATGTTAGAATGATACAAGGGTTGAGGATTTCTATCATCCATTTTCCCTCCTAAGCTCCTAAAACTATCTAATCTATCATTTAAATATACCTACTTGCATTAAACACACATAAATGCCTATTACATCTGGCGGATAGGAACATATGCTCCAAAATCAGTTTGGATCTCCGAGGCATAAATGCAACTGCACTTTCCTCCCATCCATTACATTAATGTTTCAGATTTTGAAAATTCATAACGTTTTCAAAAAAATGCATTTAATTGCATCTGTGCATCCATCTGTCCCCTTTGGCTAGGCGTGTGCTTTTTCTTTATACGATGATCCTGCATCATAATCACTTGCTTGAAAATTTTCATGAACTCCTTTTCATCAGATCTTGCATGGTATTTCCATGCCTTTGAATTTCTGCTTCACTCTCCCAGCCGACATCTTCAATTGGATGTCCTTTCCACTTGACCAAGTATTCAATATACTCTTTTCTCCTAGTCTTTCTACTAATCCTCTTGTCAATTATGGTTTCCATATGTGGCTTTTCAGCTACATGCATTTGTTTTGTCCATTGAATATTTTCTTGTTCATCTTCTGCTCCTTCTTCTTCAGCTCTGTAAGGGTACAAATCCGCGACATTGAATATCGGTTAGATTCTGACCCCATCAGGTAATTCAATCTCATACGCATTTGCCCCAAATTTTCTTATGACCTTGCATGGTCCAATTTTTTTCATATTTAGCTTGTTGTATGTTCCCCTTGGGAACCTTTCATTCCTCAAATGCGCAAGAATCAAATCACCCACTTCAAATTGAATTTCTTGCCTGTGTTGATCTACCCTATGCTTGTACTCTTGACTTGAACTCTGCAATCGCTCCTTCATTTTTCTATGAAGCTCCTTCATTCCTTCTGCAAAGTCCTCTTCACTAGCAATCAACTTGTTTTGTTTCTTTCAATTCATAGACTCCCCTTGGCTGCATTCCATATACAATTTGGAATGGACTCTGCCTTGTGCTTCGATTGAGTGAATCATTGTAAGTGAATTCTACATGTGGCAGAATGTGATCCCATTGACTGTGGTGTTCAATCACTAAGCTCCTTAAAAAATATCCCAAGCTTTTGTTCACGACCTCTGTCTGTCCATTCGTCTGAGGATGATACACTGAGCTAAAAGACAAGTTTGTCCCTAGATTCTTCCATAAGGTCCTCCAAAAATTCCCTATGTACTTGGTATCTCGATCGGAAATGATACTCCTTAGAAAGCCGTGAAGTCTGACGACTTCCTTGAAAAACAGGTTCGGAATAGGAGTTGCGTCACTGGTTTTCTATCATGGTATGAAATGTGCCATCTTTGAAAATATGTCTACCACTACAAAGATTGAAGCATATCCCCTCTATGTCCTTGGAAACATTAATATGAAACCCATCCTCACTACATCCCATGGCCTTTCGGGTATGGGTAATGGCTGATATAACCCTACATTCTTCCTTTTTCCCTTCGTGTGTTAACAAATTCTGCACCTGTCCACAAATTTCTTCACATCTATCCTCATCCCTGGCCAGTAATATGAACCATTCAACTTTGAGAACATTTTTTCATGGCTGAAGTGTCCGACCAATCCTCTGTTGTGCTTTTCCTTCAGAAAATTCTCCCTCATGGAGCATTTCAAAATACATAGTTGATTTCCCCTGAACAATATTCTATCCTGGATCATGTACTCTATCCATTAGCTTCTATCCATGAGAATTGGATTCTCAGATGCCTCATATGCCTCTTTGAAATCTGGATCATCCCCGTACATTTCTTTGAGGTTATCAAAACCCAAAGTCTTAACTCTAAATTCCTACATAAGCTAACATTTCCTTCTCAAAGCGTCAAGAACTTTGTTAGAAGTTCCAAAAATATGCTTAATCAAAAAAGTAAAATTCTGCATGTATTCAACCCATTTAGCATTTTTTTGGTTAAAATTCTCCTGTCGAGTCATGAATTGCAAAGCGTGACTATCACTATACAAAATGAACTCTTTTTGAACCAAATAGTGCCTCCATTTCTTCAGCGCTTGTATGACCGCGTAGAATTCTTTTTCATACATGGAGTACTTAATCTTTGCTTCATTCAATTTTTCACTGAAATACACGACCGGCCTATTGTCTTGGGTTAGGAATACTCCAATGGAAAATCCACTTGTGTCACACCTAACCTAGAATGTCTTGTTGAAATCTAGAAAAACCAAAGTTGGTTTCTCAGTGATCTTCTTCTTCAGTAGGTTGAAGCTCTTCTCCGCTTCTTCTGTCTAGTGAAAATATTTATGTCTTTTCTTCACCATATCCATCATCGGTGTGATAATTCCACTGAAGTTTCGGATGAATTTCCTGTATAAGCTAGCCAAACCATGGAATCTTCAAACATCAAACATGCTCTTCGACGATGGCCAATCCTTAATCACCTTTATCTTTTCCGGATCCATTTTCAATTCATTTGTAGAGATAGAAAAACCCAAATAAATGAGTTATGTCCTCATAAATGATGATTTATTCACATTGATCAGCAATTTCTCTTGATGTAACCTTCTCATCATTGTAGCTAAATGCTTCAAATGCTCTGCTTCAGTTTTTCTGAAAATTAATATATGATCAAGATATACAATGACGAATTTCCCAATGAAATCCTTCAACACTTCATTCATCAACCTCATGAAAGTACTGGGTGCATTCTTCAATCCAAATGGCATGAAAAGCCATTCATACAAACCTTCATTCATCTTGAATGTTGTCTTCCATTCATCACCTTCTCTCATTCTAATATGATGATATCCTCTTTTCAAATCAATCCTTGAAAAAATCTTTGCTCCACTCAAGCAATCCATCAAGTCATCCATCCTTGGTAATGGGAACCTGTACGTGATGGTAATTTTGTTGATTTCCCTTGAGTTTGTACACATTTTCTAGCCACCATCCTACCATGGACTGAGCACTGTTGGAACAATGAATGGACTCAAGCTCTCCCGAATTAATCCGTTGTCCATTAATTCCTCGACCTGTCTCTTAACTTCTTCATTCTCCTGTAGTGTCAACCTATAAGATTCTTTGTTCAACAAAATGTCTCCAGTTATAAGATCGATATGATGGCTTATACTCCTAATAGGTGGCAACGAACAAGGTAGTTTATCCACTACTATATCGACAAATTCTTCCAGCAACTCCTGGATTTCATTTGGTAAATCATCTATCTTAGTGTTGTTCAAAACAATTCTAGGCTTCCTATCCAAAATGAATTGTGTTTCTTCCTTCTTCTTGAATTCCTTAAGAAGTTCCTTCCCACTCATGAGAAGTACAGTGTTTCTCATCTTTGTTTTCACCTTTTTATCCTTAATTGGCAGCAACATGTGCATCCTACCATTTTTCTCCAGAGTGTGCGTGTTCTTTCTCCCATCATTCACCACGTTTCTGTCATATTGCCACAGTCTACCCAACAATAGATGAAAAACATCCATGGGAATGACATCACATAATATCTCATATTTATATCCTCCTATTTTAAATTCAACGAAACACTGTTTAGTGACATTTACCTGATGCCCTTTTTGTAGCCACGAAACTTTGTATGGGATTGGATGTGCAACAATCTCTAGCTCCATATTTTCTACCATTTCTGTAGATATAAGATTATCTGTGTTACCGCTGTCCACTATGACCTTGCATACCCTGTCTTTGGTTTTGCAAGTAGTCTGAAACAAACTATTTATTTGGGCTGGGTTATTTGGCTCCTTCTTCGGTTTCAAGAGAACTTTCTGCATCATCGAAGATCTTCTTCCCTCAACATCCTCTGCCTCAACATTCCATCCTTGAGCTTCGACAATGTGAGTTTCAACACCTTTCTTCTTATCTGGGCACTCATAGGGTTTATGTCTAATTTTTCCACAGGCAAAGCATTTCACTTCGCCTCCTCTTCCTCTTCCTCTTCCTCTGGCTCGAGGAAAAGTATTTCTATCAGCATACTTCCTCCCCTTTGAGCTTCCTCCTCTCTCAGACTGAGTTTATGGTTTCTTCCCCTCTTCTTTAGGCTTCTGAGTTCTATCCTGGGCAATTTTCTTTCCTCTTCTTTGACTTCTACCTTGGTCAACCTTGCTTTCAACTCAGCTTCTCTTCGGATTTTAGAGCCATCTGATAAGAATATTCTATGGTTTGGATGGTCATCATGCTCATCTTGTCCTAAATGTCATATTGTAGACCATTCATATACCTGGAAACTTTCTCATCATCACTTTCCCAATGACCTGCTCTGATGTTTATCCTATAGAACTCTTCGATGTATTATTTCACTGACATCATCTTCTGTCTCAAATTATGCATCCTCCGAAACAGATTTATTTGATAATCCCTGGGTATAAACTTGGCTTTGATTTTTGCAACCATTCTATCCCATCTATTGATTTTATTCTTGCCCTTGCAATGTCTGTCATCCTGTAGTTCATCCCACCACAGTGTTGCATGCCCTTTAATTCCAGTAATGACATGTTTGACTTTCTTGTCTTCCTCGACATCCTCATAGTAGAAGTGTTTGTCTAGAGCTCTAATCCAGTCTAGAATATCTTCAACATCTAGGTTGCCTTCATACATTGGAATGTCCATTTTTCCCCTAGCACCTATCCTTGTAACAACCCTAAATAGGCGTTCTTCTGTAGCATCTTCGATTGCAACTTCTTCTCCTTCATTTTCAATTTCATATTTGTTGATATCCCCAACGTCAACTGTTTGCCTCTGTGTTGTCTCCATAGAATCAAGTCTGGCATATAATTCACGCATTTCTCTTTCCACTGCTGGATCAGGTATGGGCCTTTCTCTTCTTCTTGGCGGCATGGCTATAAAATTCCTCTTTTCTCTCTGTTCTAGAAGAAAATAATTTTTTCTTGGCTCTGATACCACAACTGGTGCAAACCTCCTTCCCTCAAGATGAGATCCATGCAGGATCTTCTCTAAAACGCGACAAGGGTTAACTGAAATCCTTGTTTAAGCTCGTAAAGGATTTTGGGTCTCATGAGTTGGGCACTTCGAATACAATGCCACAACCCTTGGAAATAGTCGAAACACAAAATTGTGAATGTGCTTAAGGTGTAAGCCCCCTCTTCATACCCTTTTCCAATATGACCACAACCAAGCCTTAACACAAGCACCTTTCCCAACTCGCAACTTCACAAGTTGGAGTGCCAAACTCTTGTGCTCTTCCCTTTCGAATCCCCGAAACACGATATGTCAATGAAGGTTGAATCCACCCAAAACGATGGGTGGATTCCACCTGTCACCTCTGTTTACTCCACTTACGGAGTGGGTCCTAGACACCTGTTCACACGAGTCTTCGGCTTTCGTAACTTGAGAGAACAATGAACATTCATTCCTCTCCCTCTACAAATCCCTGACTCTGAAATCATGCCTTTGACGAGATCGACGACTGTGTGCCTCCCTCGATCCAATGGCCCTCGTTGTATCAGGATTTTTCCAATCAAAAATCCACAACACTCGACCCAAACCACTGGTCACTTCATTCCTCGAACTCCGATATGTGAATTCACATACGAGATAAACGTCCCTCATTGATATGAATCTGAACATCACTATCCTTCCTGAGCTTAAGAGTGTTGAAAGACACTCGGTCTTAATCCTTCCATTGTTCCACAAGATCCAACAGCTCATGAAACTTTGGCACTTCCTATTGAACAGATTCCACCATCCGATTCAACTTCTGAAGGAATTTTGGCCAAACGACTTGGCATCCTCCCTCCTGAAATTGACTTCTATGAGACGATTCGACCTCTACCTCCCATTGAACACTTTAGATGTTCTATCCCTTCTGATCTTTCACTTGCGAACTCAAGGATTCCAAAAGGGTCCCTACACGCACTCCTTGCGGCAATTTTCAAATAACCTATGGTTATTTGGGTCTTCGACTCTTTGCACCTCTTGCAACAACAGTCTCTCAATATCTCTCTTGAGTTGGTAAAATTCCATACCTCACCCAGCCTACACACACCTTGCACGGCTCTGAGCTAACCTTGCACTTCGGCTTGTAAAAACACGATTTGAATCTCCTCTAAGAGTTCTAAGATGAAACTCATAGCTTGGTCGACACATTCCTTGCAGACCCTCCACTGCACTCTTTGCAGGAGTTCTCAAAAAAATAAACAACTGAACCTCATTCTCCCCTTATCCATAATTAAAACATTCAACATAGAATTCTAGAGCATACACACACATATTTCATTGAAATAAAATGCACACAGAGAATACAAACTAGCCTGCAACATGCCATTCAACAGGTGGTTCCAAAAACCATAACAAACACAGAGATTGGAATCAAATCTTTCTTCTATTAATTCCAGTGCTCCTATACATGGTAAATAACAACATCTAGAATGCATAAAATTCTCTGTTCTCCTCTGCAGCTCTACAACTTATGAATTTTAAATTATGTTACAATGATACAAGGGTTGAGGGTGTCTATCATCCGTTTTCCCTCCTAAGCTCTTAAAACTATCTAATATATCATTTAAATATACCTACTTGCATTAAACACACATAAATGTCTATTATATTTGGCGGATAGGAACATATGCTTCAAAATCTGTTTGGATCTTTGAGTCATAAATGCAACTGCACTTTCCTCCCATCCATTACATTAATGTTTCATATTTTGAAAATTCACAACGTTTTCACAAAAATGTATTTAATTGCATCTGCACATCCAACTATCCCCTTTGACTAGGAGCATGCTTTTGCGTTATACGATGCTCTTGCATGAAAATGAATGGTTATTATCCTCTCCACCTAGGTTCAATTTTTGCAAATGACATATTGTCCATGTAGAAATCTTAATAATTATATTATTATTATGGTTTTGATCTTTTTTTAATTTCCCCTTAAGAATCATCATTTTTTATTATCCACAAATGAAGAATGGTTCATCACTATTATTCAAGGAAAACCACATCACTTGAAATTGTTGGCATGTTTACAAGATAAGTGTGCTTGTCATTGATGGAAAGATCGGAGTGTGTAATGACGACAAACAAGAAAGTTGCAATGATAGCATCGAGAATGAAGAAGATCATGAGAAATTGTTGTCTACAAAGCTCAGGAGGAATAACACAAAGTCGCACGCAGAGTGCAAGTGTGCGCCAGGGTCGAGGTTAACTAGTTTCCAAAGCTCAGGAGAGATAGCGTTCTCAGGAATGTAAAAGGACCGCATAAATCCTTGGAGGGAGAAACAAGGATAGATGTGTGCTGCTAGATTCAGTAAAACTACGAAGAAGATAACGTCGAGAATCTATCCAACACTCAAGAGATAGGAGCCGTCATTCTGAGGGAAGATCTAACCGTTGATTTGGCACCTGTGGATATCGGGAATTCGGGAATTGAGAGAGTAGAGGTGAGCCAACCTCCACATTCACAAAATGTGAAA